>JBAGBL010000037.1:807500-940000 GCA_036873955.1 Mergus octosetaceus
CCCATTTTGGCGCGACACCGCCCGGGCCCATTTTGGCACGGCACCGCCCGGGCCCATTTAGGCGCGGCACCGCCCGGGCCCATTTTGGCGCGGCACCGGCCGGGCCCATTTTGGCGCGGCACCGCCCGGGCCCATTTAGGCACGACACCGCCCGGGCCCATTTTGGCGCGACACCGCCCGGGCCCATTTTGGCGCGGCACCGCCCGGGCCCATTTAGGCGCGACACCGCCCGGGCCCATTTTGGCGCGGCAACGCCCGGGCCCATTTTGGCGTGGCACCGCCCGGGCCCATTTTGGGTTAGGGTTAGTGTTAGGGTTAGGGTTAGGGTTAGGGTTAGGGTTAGGGTTAGCGTTAGGTTTAGGGTTAGGGTTAGGGTTAGGGTTAGGGTTAGGTTTAGGGTTAGGGTTAGGGTTAGGGTTAGGGTTAGGGTTAGGGTTAGGGTGTACCTCCCCAGAGGACTGAAACCAGCTTGATTATATGCTACAAGAGGCTTGACCACGTAGGTGCAGTATTACCAAGAGACTGAACGGGATCACCTTCTTCATCTGCAAAGGGTAAGTCTGTGACTACCTCTGTTGGGTCTGCTGTGCATTCATGGCCTTTTGGCACCATGGGCCCGGGCGGCACCATGGGCCCGGGCGACTCCACCCGGTCCCATTTTGGCGCGGCACCACCCGGGCCCATTTTGGAACGGCACCGCCCGGGCCCATTTTTGCGCGGCACCGCCCGGGCCCATTTTGGCGCGGCACCGCCCGGGCCCATTTTGAGTTAGGATTAGGGTTAGGGTTAGGGTTAGGGTTAGGGTTAGGGTTAGGGTTAGGGTTAGGGTTAGGGTTAGGGTTAGTGTTAGGGTTAGGGTTAGGGTTAGGGTTAGGGTTAGGGTTAGGGTTAGGGTTAGGGTTAGGGTTAGGGTTAGGGTTAGGGTTAGGGTTAGGGTATACCTCCCCAGAGGAATGAAACCAGCTTGATTATATGCTACAAGAGGCTTGACCACGTAGGTGCAGTATTACCAAGAGACTGAGCGGGATCAACTTCTTCATCTGCAAAGGATAAGTCTGTGACTACCTCTGTTGGGTCTGCTGTGCATTCATGGCCTTTTGGCACCATGGGCCCGGGCGGCACCATGGGCCCGGGCGGCACCACCCGGTCCCATTTTAGCCGGCACCGCCCGGGCCAATTTTGGAGCGGCACCGCCCGGGCCCATTTAGGCGCGGCACCGCCCGGGCCCATTTTGGCGCGGCACCGCCCGGGCCCATTTAGGTGCTGCACCGCCCTGGCCCATTTTGGCGCGGCACCGCCCGGGCCCATTTTGGCGCGGCACCGCCCGGGCCCATTTAGGCGCGGCACCGCCCGGGCCAATTTTGGCGCGGCACCGCCCGCGCCCATTTAGGCGCGGCACCGCCCGGGCCCATTTTGCCGCGGCACCGCCCGGGCCCATTTAGGCGCGGCACTGCCCGGGCCCATTTTGGCGCGACACCACCCGGGCCCATTTTGGCGCGGCACCGCCCGGGCCAATTTAGGCGCAGCACCGCCCGGGCCCATTTTGGCGCGACACCGACCGGGCCCATTTAGGCGCAGCACCGCCCGGGCCCATTTTGGCGCGACACCGCCCGGGCCCATTTTGGCGCGGCACCGCCCGGGCCCATTTAGGCGTGGCACCGCCCGGGCACATTTAGGCGCGGCACCGCCCGGGCCCATTTAGGCGCGGCACCGACCGGTCCCATTTAGGCGCGGCACTGCCCGTGCCCATTTTGTGTTAGGGTTAGGGTTAGGGTTAGGGTTAGGGTTAGGGTTAGGGTTAGGGTTAGGGTTAGGGTTAGGGTTAGGGTTAGGGTTAGGCTTAGGGTTAGGGTTAGGGTTAGGGTTAGGGTTAGGGTTGGGGTGTACCTCCCCAGAGGACTGAAACCAGCTTGATTTTATGCTACAAGAGGCTTGACCACGTAGGTGCAGTATTACCAAGAGACTGAGCGGGATCACCTTCTTCATCTGCAAAGGGTAAGTCTGTGACTACCTCTGTTGGGTCTGCTGTGCATTCATGGCCTTTTGGCACCATGGGCCCGAGCGGCACCATGGGCCCGGGCGGCACCACCCGGTCCCATTTTGGCGCGGCACCACCCGGGCCCATTTTGGAGCGGCACTGCCCGGGCCCATATAGGCGCGGCACCGCCCAAGCCCATTTTGACGCGGCACCGCCCGGGCCCATTTAGGCGCGGCACTGCCCGGGCCCATTTTGGCGCGACACCGCCCGGGCCCATTTTGGCGCGGCACCGCCCGGACCCATTTAGGCGCAGCACTGCCCGGGCCCATTTTGGCGCGATACCGACCGGGCCCATTTAGGCGCAGCACCGCCCGGGCCCATTTTGGCGCGACACCGCCCGGGCCCATTTTGGCGCGGCACCGCCCGGGCCCATTTTGGGTTAGGATTAGGGTTAGGGTTAGGGTTAGGGTTAGGGTTAGGGTTAGGTTTAGCGTTAGGGTTAGGGTTAGGGTTAGGGTTAGGGTTAGGGTTAGGGTTAGGGTTAGGGTTAGGGTGTACCTCCCCAGAGGACTGAAACCAGCTTTATTATATGCTACAAGAGGCTTGACCACGTAGGTGCAGTATTACCAAGAGACTGAGCGGGATCACCTTCTTCATCTGCAAAGGGTAAGTCTGTGACTACCTCTGTTGGGTCTGCTGTGCATTCATGGCCTTTTGGCACCATGGGCCCGGGCGGCACCATGGGCCCGGGCGGCACCACCCGGTCCCATTTTAGCGCGGCACCACCCGGGCCCATTTTGGCGCGACACCGCCCGGGCCCATTTTGGCACGGCACCGCCCGGGCCCATTTAGGCGCGGCACCGCCCGGGCCCATTTTGGCGCGGCACCGGCCGGGCCCATTTTGGCGCGGCACCGCCCGGGCCCATTTAGGCACGACACCGCCCGGGCCCATTTTGGCGCGACACCGCCCGGGCCCATTTTGGCGCGGCACCGCCCGGGCCCATTTAGGCGCGACACCGCCCGGGCCCATTTTGGCGCGGCAACGCCCGGGCCCATTTTGGCGTGGCACCGCCCGGGCCCATTTTGGGTTAGGGTTAGTGTTAGGGTTAGGGTTAGGGTTAGGGTTAGGGTTAGGGTTAGCGTTAGGTTTAGGGTTAGGGTTAGGGTTAGGGTTAGGGTTAGGTTTAGGGTTAGGGTTAGGGTTAGGGTTAGGGTTAGGGTTAGGGTTAGGGTTAGGGTGTACCTCCCCAGAGGACTGAAACCAGCTTGATTATATGCTACAAGAGGCTTGACCACGTAGGTGCAGTATTACCAAGAGACTGAACGGGATCACCTTCTTCATCTGCAAAGGGTAAGTCTGTGACTACCTCTGTTGGGTCTGCTGTGCATTCATGGCCTTTTGGCACCATGGGCCCGGGCGGCACCATGGGCCCGGGCGACTCCACCCGGTCCCATTTTGGCGCGGCACCACCCGGGCCCATTTTGGAACGGCACCGCCCGGGCCCATTTAGGCGCGGCACCGCCCGGGCCCATTTTGGCGCGGCACCGCCCGGGCCCATTTAGGCGCGGCACCGCCCGGGCCAATTTTGGCGCGGCACCGCCCGCGCCCATTTAGGCGCGGCACCGCCCGGGCCCATTTTGCCGCGGCACCGCCCGGGCCCATTTAGGCGCGGCACTGCCCGGGCCCATTTTGGCGCGACACCGCCCGGGCCCATTTTGGCGCGGCACCGCCCGGGCCCATTTAGGCGCAGCACCGCCCGGGCCCATTTTGGCGCGTCACCGATCGGGCCCATTTAGGCGCAACACCGCCCGGGCCCATTTTGGCGCGACACCGCCCGGGCCCATTTTGGCGCGGCACCGCCCGGGCCCATTTAGGCGCGGCACCGCCCGGGCCCATTTTGGCGCGGCACCGCCTTGGCCCATTTTTGCGCGGCACCGCCCGGGCCCATTTTGGCGCGGCACCGCCCGGGCCCATTTTGAGTTAGGATTAGGGTTAGGGTTAGGGTTAGGGTTAGGGTTAGGGTTAGGGTTAGGGTTAGGGTTAGGGTTAGGGTTAGGGTTAGGGTTAGGGTTAGGGTTAGGGTTAGGGTTAGGGTTAGGGTTAGGGTTAGGGTTAGGGTTAGGGTTAGGGTTAGGGTTAGGGTATACCTCCCCAGAGGAATGAAACCAGCTTGATTATATGCTACAAGAGGCTTGACCACGTAGGTGCAGTATTACCAAGAGACTGAGCGGGATCACCTTCTTCATCTGTAAAGGGTAAGTCTGTGACTACCTCTGTTGGGTCTGCTGTGCATTCATGGCCTTTTGGCACCATGGGCCCGGGCGGCACCACCCGGTCCCATTTTAGCGCGGCACCGCCCCGGCCCATTTTGGAGCGGCACCGCCCGGGCCCATTTAGGCGCGGCACCGCCCGGGCCCATTTTTGCGCGGCACCGCCCGGGCCCATTTTGGCGCGACACCGCCCGGGCCCATTTTGGCGCGGCACCACCCGGGCCCATTTAGGCGTGACACCACCCGGGCCCATTTTGGCGCGACACCGCCCGGGCCCATTTTGGGTTAGGGTTAGGGTTAGGGTTAGGGTTAGGGTTAGGGTTAGGGTTAGGGTTAGGGTAAGGGTTAGCGTTAGGGTTAGGGTTAGGGTTAGGGTTACGGTTAGGGTTAGGGTTAGGGTTAGGGTTAGGGTGTACCTCCCCAGAGGACTGAAACCAGCTTGATTATATGCTACAAGAGGCTTGACCACGTAGGTGCAGTATTACCAAGAGACTGAGCGGGATCACCTTCTTCATCTGCAAAGGGTAAGTCTGTGACTACCTCTGTTGGGTCTGCTGTGCATTCATGGCCTTTTGGCACCATGGGCCCGGGCGGCACCATGGGCCCGGGCGGCACCACCCGGTCCCATTTTAAAGTGGCACCGCCCGGGCCCATTTTGGAGCGGCACCACCCGGGCCCATTTTTGCGCGACACCGCCCGGGCCCATTTAGGCGCGCAACGCCCGGGGCCCATTTTGGCGCGGCACCGCCCGGGCCCATTTTGGCGCGGCACCGCCCGGGCCCATTTAGGCACGACACCGCCCGGGCCCATTTTGGCGCGACACCGCCCGGGCCCATTTTGGCGCGGCACCGCCCGGGCCCATTTAGGCGCGACACCGCCCGGGCCCATTTTGGCGCGGCAACGCCCGGGCCCATTTTGGCGCGGCACCGCCCGGGCCCATTTTGGGTTAGGGTTAGGGTTAGGGTTAGGGTTAGGGTAAGGGTTAGGGTTAGGGTTAGGGTTAGCGTTAGGTTTAGGGTTAGGGTTAGGGTTAGGGTTAGGGTTAGGTTTAGGGTTAGGTTTAGGGTTAGGGTTAGGGTTAGGGTTAGGGTGTACCTCCCCAGAGGACTGAAACCAGCTTAATTATATGCTACAAGAGGCTTGACCACATAGGTGCAGTATTACCAAGAGACTGAGCGGGATCACCTTCTTCATCTGCAAAGGGTAAGTCTGTGACTACCTCTGTTGGGTCTGCTGTGCATTCATGGCCTTTTGGCACCATGGGTCCGGGCGGCACCATGGGCCCGGGCGGCACCACCCGGTCCCATTTTAGCCGGCACCGCCCGGGCCCATTTTGGAGCGGCACCGCCCGGGCCCATTTAGGCGCGGCACCGCTCGGGCCCATTTTGGCGCGGCACCGCCCGGGCCTATTTAGGCGCAGCACCGCCCGGGCCCATTTAGGCGCGGCACCGCCCGGGCCCATTTTGGCGCGGCACCGCCCGGGCCCATTTCGGCACGGCACCGCCCGGGCCCATTTTGGCGCGGCACCGCCCGGGCCCATTTTGGCGCGGCACCGCCCGGGCCCATTTAGGCGTGACACCGACCGGTCCCATTTAGGCGCGGCACCGCCCGTGCCCATTTTGGGTTAGGGTTAGGGTTAGGGTTAGCGTTAGGGTTAGGGTTAGGGTTAGGGTTAGGGTTAGGGTGTACCTCCCCAGAGGACTGAAACCAGCTTGATTATATGCTACAAGAGGCTTGACCACGTAGGTGCAGTATTACCAAGAGACTGAACGGGATCACCTTCTTCATCTGCAAAGGGTAAGTCTGTGACTACCTCTGTTGGGTCTGCTGTGCATTCATGGCCTTTTGGCACCATGGGCCCGGGCGGCACCATGGGCCCGGGCGGCTCCACCCGGTCCCATTTTGGCACGGCACCGCCCGGGCCCATTTTGGCGCGACACCGCCCGGGCCAATTTTGGCGCGGCACCGCCCGCGCCCATTTAGGCGCGGCACCGCCCGGGCCCATTTTGGCGCGGCACCGCCCGGGCCCATTTAGGCGCGGCACTGCCCGGGCCCATTTTGGCGCGACACCGCCCGGGCCCATTTTGGCGCGGCACCGCCCGGGCTCATTTAGGCGCAGCACCGCCTGGGCCCATTTTGGCGCTTCACTGATCGGGCCCATTTAGGCGCAGCACCGCCCGGGCCCATTTTGGCGCGACACCGCCCGGGCCCATTTTGGCGCGGCACCGCCCGGGCCCATTTAGGCGCGGCACCGCCCGGGCCCATTTTGGCGCGGCACCGCCCGGGCCCATTTTGGGTTAGGATTAGGGTTAGGGTTAGGGTTAGGGTTAGGGTTAGGGTTAGGGTTAGGGTTAGGGTTAGGGTTAGGGTTAGGCTTAGGGTTAGGGTTAGGGTTAGGGTTAGGGTTAGGGTGTACTTCCCCAGAGGACTGAAACCAGCTTGATTATATGCTACAAGAGGCTTGACCACGTAGGTGCAGTATTACCAAGAGACTGAGCGGGATCACCTTCTTCATCTGCAAAGGGTCAGTCTGTGACTACCTCTGTTGGGTCTGCTGTGCATTCATGGCCTTTTGGCACCATGGGCCCGGGCGGCACCATGGGCCCGGGCGGCACCACCCGGTCCCATTTTAGCGCGGCACCGCCCGGGGCCCATTTTGGAGCGGCACCACCCGGGCCCATTTAGGCGCGGCACCGCCAGGGCCCATTTTGGGATAGGGTTAGGGTTAGGGTTAGGGTTAGGGTTAGGGTTAGGGTAAGGGTTAGCGTTAGGGTTAGGGTTAGGGTTAGGGTTAGGGTGAACCTCCCCAGAGGACTGAAACCAGCTTGATTATATGCTACAAGAGGCTTGACCACGTAGGTGCAGTATTACCAAGAGACTGAGCGGGATCACCTTCTTCATCTGCAAAGGGTAAGTCTGTGACTACCTCTGTTGGGTCTGCTGTGCATTCATGGCCTTTTGGCACCATGGGCCCGGGCGGCACCATGGGCCCGGGCGGCACCACCCGGTCCCATTTTAGCGTGGCACCGCCCGGGCCCATTTTGGAGCGGCACCACCCGGGCCCATTTTGGCGCGACACCGCCCGGGCCCATTTTGGCACGGCACCGCCCGGGCCCATTTAGGCGCGGCACCGCCCGGGCCCATTTAGGCGCGACACCTCTCGGGCCCATTTAGGCGCGGCACCGCCCGGGCCCATTTTGGCGCGGCACCGCCCAGGCCCATTTTTGCGCGACACCGCCCGGGCCCATTTTGGCGCGGCACCACCCGGGCCCATTTAGGCGCGGCACCGCCCGGGCCCATTTTGGGTTAGGGTTAGGGTTAGAGTTAGGGTTAGGGTTAGGGTTAGGGTTAGGGTTAGGGTTAGGGTTAGGGTTAGGGTCCGGGTCAGGTTTAGGGTCAGGGTCAGGGTCAAAATCAGGGTCAGGGTCAGGATTAAGTTCAGGGTCAGGTTTAGGGTCAGGGTCAGGTTCAGGGTCAGGGTCAGTTTAAAGGTCAGGGTCAGGGTCAGGTTTAGGGTCAGGGTCAGGTTCAGGGTCAGGCTCAGGGTCAGGTTTAGGGTCAGGGTCAGGGTCAGGGTCAGGTTTAGGGTCAGGTTCAGGGTCAGGGTCAGGGTCAGGGTGAGGGTTAGGGTCAGGGTCAGGTTTAGGGTCAGGGTTAGGGTAAGTTTCAGGGTCAGGGTAACTGTGAGGGTCAGGGTTAAAATCAAAGTTAGGTTTAGGGTCAGGGTCAGGTTTAGAGTCAGGGTCAGTGTCAGGGTCAAAATCAGGGTCATGGTTAGGGTCAGTGTCAGTGTCAGGGTCAGGGTCAGGGTCAGGGTTAGGGTCAGGGTCAGGTTCAGGGTTAAGGTCATGGTTAGGGTCAAGTTCAGGGTCAGGTTTAGGTTCAGGTTCAGGGTCAGGGTCAGATTTAGTGTCAGGGTCAGGGTTAGGGGCAGGGTCAGGGTCAGGGTAAATGTTAAGGTCAGGGTCAGGGTCAGGGTCAATGTTTAGGGTCAGGGTCAGGGTGAGTGTCAGGGTCAGGGTCAGGGTCAATGTTTAGGGTCAGGGTCAGGTTTAGGGTCAGGGTCAGGGTCCGGGTCAGGGTCAGGTTTAGAGTCAGGGTGAGGGTCAATGTGAGGGTCAGGGTCTGGGTCAGGGTCAGGTTCTGGGTCAAAATCAGGGTCAGGTTCAGGGTTAAGTTCAGGGTCAGGGTCAGGGTTACGTTTAGGGTGAGGGTCAGTGTTAGTGTCAGGGTCACGGTTAGGATCAGGGTCAGGGTTAGGGTCAGGGTCAGGTTTAGGGTCAGTTTCAGGGTCAGGGTCAGGTTCAGTGTCAGGATCAGGGTGACGGTAAGGTTCAGGGTCAGGGTCAGGGTCAGGGTGAGGGTTATGGTCAGGGTCAGGGTTAGGGTCAGTGTTAAGGTCAGGGTCAGGGTTAGGGTCAGGTTCAGCGTCAGGGTCGGGGTAAGGTTCAGGGTCATGGTCAGGTTCAGGGTTAGGGTGAGGTTGAGGGTGAGGGTCAGTATTAATGTCAGGGTCAGGATCAGTGTGAGGGTCAGGGTTTAGGTCAGGGTTAGGGTCCGGTGTCAGGGTCAGGTTTAGGGTCAGGGTCAGGGTCAGCGTCAGGGTTAGGGGCAGGGTCAAGGTCAGGGTAAATGTTAAGGTCAGGGTCAGGTTTAGGTTCAGGTTCAGGGTCAGGGTCAGGGTCCGGGTGAGGGTTAGGGTCAGGGTCAGGTTCAGGGTTAAGGTCAGTGTCAGGGTCAGGTTCAGGTTTAGGGTGAGGGTCAGGGTTAGGGTCAGGTTCAGGGTCAGGGTCAGGGTCCGGGTGAGGGTCATGGTCAGGGTGAGGGTGAGGGTCAGGGTCAGGGTCAAGGACAGGGTCAGGTTTAGGGTCAGGGTCAGGGTTAGTGTCAAAGTCAGGGTCAGGTTTAGGGTCAGGTTTAGGGTGAGGTTCAGGGTCAGGGTCATTGTGAGGGTCAGGGTTAAGGTCAGGGTTAGGGTCAGGGTCAGTGTCAGGGTTATGGTCAGGTTCAGGGTCAGGTTTAGGGTCAGGGTCAGGGTCAGGGTCAAGTTCAGGGTCAGTGTTAAGCTCAGGGTAGGGTTAGGGTCAGGTTCAGGGTCAGGGTCAGCATCAGTGTTAGGGTCATGGTTAGCGTCAAGTTCAGGGTCAGGTTTAGGTTCAGGGTCAGGTTCAAGGTCAGGGTCAGATTTAGGGTCAATGTCAGGGTCAGGTTTAGGGTCAGGGTCATGGTTAGGGTCAGGGTCAGGGTGAGGGTCAGGGTCAGGTTTAGGGTCAGGGGTAGGGTGAGGTTGAGGTTCAGGGTCAGTGTTAGGGTCAGGTTCAGGGTCAGTGTTAGGGTTAGGGTCAGGGTCAGGGTCAGGGTCAGGGTCAGGGTCAGGGTCAGGGTGAGGGTAAGTGTCAGGGTCAGGTTTAGTGTCAGGGTCAGGGTCAGGTTTAGGGTCAGGGTCAGGATTAAGTTCAGGGTCATTTTTAGGGTCAGGGACAGGGTCAGGGTTAGGGTCAGGGTCAGGGTAAGTTTCAGGGTCAGGGTAACTGTGAGGGTCAGGATTAAAATCAAAGTTAGGTTTAGGGTCAGGGTCAGGTTTAGAGTCAGGGTCAGGGTCAGGGTCAAAATCAGGGTCATGGTTAGGGTCAGTGTCAGTGTCAGGGTCAGGGTCAGGGTCAGGGTTAGGGTCAGGGTCAGGTTCAGGGTTAAGGTCATGGTTAGGGTCAAGTTCAGGGTCAGGTTTAGGTTCAGGTTCAGGGTCAGGGTCAGATTTAGTGTCAGGGTCAGGGTTAGGGGCAGGGTCAGGGTCAGGGTAAATGTTAAGGTCAGGGTCAGGGTCAGGGTCAATGTTTAGGGTCAGGGTCAGGGTGAGTGTCAGGGTCAGGGTCAGGGTCAATGTTTAGGGTCAGGGTCAGGTTTAGGGTCAGGGTCAGGGTCCGGGTCAGGGTCAGGTTTAGAGTCAGGGTGAGGGTCAATGTGAGGGTCAGGGTCTGGGTCAGGGTCAGGTTCTGGGTCAAAATCAGGGTCAGGTTCAGGGTTAAGTTCAGGGTCAGGGTCAGGGTTACGTTTAGGGTGAGGGTCAGTGTTAGTGTCAGGGTCACGGTTAGGATCAGGGTCAGGGTTAGGGTCAGGGTCAGGTTTAGGGTCAGTTTCAGGGTCAGGGTCAGGTTCAGTGTCAGGATCAGGGTGACGGTAAGGTTCAGGGTCAGGGTCAGGGTCAGGGTGAGGGTTATGGTCAGGGTCAGGGTTAGGGTCAGTGTTAAGGTCAGGGTCAGGGTTAGGGTCAGGTTCAGCGTCAGGGTCGGGGTAAGGTTCAGGGTCATGGTCAGGTTCAGGGTTAGGGTGAGGTTGAGGGTGAGGGTCAGTATTAATGTCAGGGTCAGGATCAGTGTGAGGGTCAGGGTTTAGGTCAGGGTTAGGGTCCGGTGTCAGGGTCAGGTTTAGGGTCAGGGTCAGGGTCAGCGTCAGGGTTAGGGGCAGGGTCAAGGTCAGGGTAAATGTTAAGGTCAGGGTCAGGTTTAGGTTCAGGTTCAGGGTCAGGGTCAGGGTCCGGGTGAGGGTTAGGGTCAGGGTCAGGTTCAGGGTTAAGGTCAGTGTCAGGGTCAGGTTCAGGTTTAGGGTGAGGGTCAGGGTTAGGGTCAGGTTCAGGGTCAGGGTCAGGGTCCGGGTGAGGGTCATGGTCAGGGTGAGGGTGAGGGTCAGGGTCAGGGTCAAGGACAGGGTCAGGTTTAGGGTCAGGGTCAGGGTTAGTGTCAAAGTCAGGGTCAGGTTTAGGGTCAGGTTTAGGGTGAGGTTCAGGGTCAGGGTCATTGTGAGGGTCAGGGTTAAGGTCAGGGTTAGGGTCAGGGTCAGTGTCAGGGTTATGGTCAGGTTCAGGGTCAGGTTTAGGGTCAGGGTCAGGGTCAGGGTCAAGTTCAGGGTCAGTGTTAAGCTCAGGGTAGGGTTAGGGTCAGGTTCAGGGTCAGGGTCAGCGTCAGTGTTAGGGTCCTGGTTAGGGTCAAGTTCAGGGTCAGGTTTAGGTTCAGGGTCAGGTTCAAGGTCAGGGTCAGATTTAGGGTCAATGTCAGGGTCAGGTTTAGGGTCAGGGTCATGGTTAGGGTCAGGGTCAGGGTGAGGGTCAGTGTCAGGGTCAGGGTCAGAGTTAGGGTCAGGGTCAGGGTCAGGGTCAGGGTCAGGTTTAGGGTCAGGGTCAGGGTCAGGGTTAGGGTCAGGGTCAGGTTTAGGGTCAGGGGTAGGGTGAGGTTGAGGTTCAGGGTCAGTGTTAGGGTCAGGTTCAGGGTCAGGGTCAGGGTTAGGGTCAGGGTCAGGTTTAGGGTCAGGGGTAGGGTGAGGTTGAGGTTCAGGGTCATTGTTATGGTCAGGTTCAGGGTCAGTGTTAGGGTTAGGGTCAGGGTCAGGGTCAGGGTCAGGGTCAGGGTCAGGGTCAGGGTGAGGGTAAGTGTCAGGGTCAGGTTTAGTGTCAGGGTCAGGGTCAGGTTTAGGGTCAGGGTCAGGATTAAGTTCAGGGTCATTTTTAGGGTCAGGGACAGGGTCAGGGTTAGGGTCAGGGTCAGGGTAAGTTTCAGGGTGAGGGTCAGGGTCAGGGTCAGGGTCAGATTAAGGGTCAGGGTCAGGGTAAGGGTCAGGGTCAGGTTTAGAGTCAGGGTGAGGGTCAGGGTGAGGGTCAGGGTCAGGGGAAGGGTTAGGGTCAGGGTCAGGGTTAGGGGCAGGGTCAGGGTCAGGGTAAATGTTAAGGTCAGGGTCAGGGTTAGGGTCAGGGTTAGGGTCAGGGTCAGGGTGAGTGTCAGGGTCAGGGTTAGGGTCAGGTTTAGGGTCAGGGTCAGGTTTAGGGTCAGGGTCAGGGTCCGGGTCAGGGTCAGGTTTAGAGTCAGGGTGAGGGTCAGTGTGAGGGTCAGGGTCTGGGTCAGGGTCAGGTTCTGGGTCAAAATCAGGGTCAGGTTCAGGGTTAAGTTCAGGGTCAGGGTCAGGGTTAAGTTCAGGGTCAGGGTCAGGGTTAGGTTTAGTGTCAGGGTCAGGGTTAGGATCAGGGTCAGGTTTAGGGTCAGGGTCAGCGTAAATTCAGGGTCAGGGTCAGGTTTAGGGTCAGCGTCAGGGTCAGCGTCAGGGTTAGGTGCAGGGTCAAGGTCAGGGTAAATGTTAAGTTCTGGGTCAGGGTTAGGGTCAGGTTCAGGGTCAGGGTCAGGGTCAGGGTTAGGGTCATGGTCATGGTCAGTGTCAGGGTTAGGCTGAGGGTGAGGGTGAGGGTCAGGGTTAAGTTCAGGATCAGGGTAAGGGTCAGATTCAGGGTCAGTGTGAGGGTCAAGCTTAACGTCAGGGTTAGGGTCACGGTCAGGGTCAGGTTTAGGGTCAGGGTCAGGGTAAGGGTCAGGTTTAGGTTCAGGCTCAGGGTCAGGTTCAGGGTCAGGGTCAGGGTCAGGGTGAGGGTTAGGGTCAGGGTCAGGGTAACTGCGAGGGTCAGGGTTAAAATCAAAGTTAGGTTTAGGGTCAGGGTCAGGTTTAGAGTCAGGGTCAGGGTCAGGGTCAAAATCAGGGTCAGGGTCAGGATTAATTTCAGGGTCATGGTTAGGGTCAGTGTCAGTGTCAGGGTCAGGGTCAGGGTCAGGGTTAGGGTCAGGGTCAGGTTCAGGGTTAAGGTCATGGTTAGGGTCAAGTTCAGGGTCAGGTTTAGGTTCAGGTTCAGGGTCAGGGTCAGATTTAGTGTCAGGGTCAGGGTTAGGGGCAGGGTCAGGGTCAGGGTAAATGTTAAGGTCAGGGTCAGGGTCAGGGTCAATGTTTAGGGTCAGGGTCAGGGTGAGTGTCAGGGTCAGGGTCAGGGTCAATGTTTAGGGTCAGGGTCAGGTTTAGGGTCAGGGTCAGGGTCCGGGTCAGGGTCAGGTTTAGAGTCAGGGTGAGGGTCAATGTGAGGGTCAGGGTCTGGGTCAGGGTCAGGTTCTGGGTCAAAATCAGGGTCAGGTTCAGGGTTAAGTTCAGGGTCAGGGTCAGGGTTACGTTTAGGGTGAGGGTCAGTGTTAGTGTCAGGGTCACGGTTAGGATCAGGGTCAGGGTTAGGGTCAGGGTCAGGTTTAGGGTCAGTTTCAGGGTCAGGGTCAGGTTCAGTGTCAGGATCAGGGTGACGGTAAGGTTCAGGGTCAGGGTCAGGGTCAGGGTGAGGGTTATGGTCAGGGTCAGGGTTAGGGTCAGTGTTAAGGTCAGGGTCAGGGTTAGGGTCAGGTTCAGCGTCAGGGTCGGGGTAAGGTTCAGGGTCATGGTCAGGTTCAGGGTTAGGGTGAGGTTGAGGGTGAGGGTCAGTATTAATGTCAGGGTCAGGATCAGTGTGAGGGTCAGGGTTTAGGTCAGGGTTAGGGTCCGGTGTCAGGGTCAGGTTTAGGGTCAGGGTCAGGGTCAGCGTCAGGGTTAGGGGCAGGGTCAAGGTCAGGGTAAATGTTAAGGTCAGGGTCAGGTTTAGGTTCAGGTTCAGGGTCAGGGTCAGGGTCCGGGTGAGGGTTAGGGTCAGGGTCAGGTTCAGGGTTAAGGTCAGTGTCAGGGTCAGGTTCAGGTTTAGGGTGAGGGTCAGGGTTAGGGTCAGGTTCAGGGTCAGGGTCAGGGTCCGGGTGAGGGTCATGGTCAGGGTGAGGGTGAGGGTCAGGGTCAGGGTCAAGGACAGGGTCAGGTTTAGGGTCAGGGTCAGGGTTAGTGTCAAAGTCAGGGTCAGGTTTAGGGTCAGGTTTAGGGTGAGGTTCAGGGTCAGGGTCATTGTGAGGGTCAGGGTTAAGGTCAGGGTTAGGGTCAGGGTCAGTGTCAGGGTTATGGTCAGGTTCAGGGTCAGGTTTAGGGTCAGGGTCAGGGTCAGGGTCAAGTTCAGGGTCAGTGTTAAGCTCAGGGTAGGGTTAGGGTCAGGTTCAGGGTCAGGGTCAGCGTCAGTGTTAGGGTCCTGGTTAGGGTCAAGTTCAGGGTCAGGTTTAGGTTCAGGGTCAGGTTCAAGGTCAGGGTCAGATTTAGGGTCAATGTCAGGGTCAGGTTTAGGGTCAGGGTCATGGTTAGTGTCAGGGTCAGGGTGAGGGTCAGTGTCAGGGTCAGGGTCAGAGTTAGGGTCAGGGTCAGGGTCAGGGTCATGGTCAGGGTCAGGTTTAGGGTCAGGGTCAGGGTCAGGTTTAGGGTCAGGGTCAGGTTCAGAGTCAGGGTCAGGTTTAGGGTCAGGGTCAGGATTAAGTTCAGGGTCATTTTTAGGGTCAGGGACAGGGTCAGGGTTAGGGTCAGGGTCAGGGTAAGTGTCAGGCTCAGGGTCACTGTGAGGGTCCTGGTTAAGATCAGGGTTTGGATTAGGGTCAGTGTCAGGTTTAGTGTCAGGGTCATGGTTAGGGTCAGTGTCAGTGTGAGGTTCACTGTAAGGGTCAAGGTCAGGGTTAGGGTCGGGTTCAGGGTCAGGGTCAGGGTCAGGTTTAGGGTCAGAGTCAGGGTTAGGGTCAAGGCCAGGGTCAGGGTTAAGTTCAGGGTCAGGGTGAGTGTCAGGGTTGGGGTCAGGGTCAGGGTAAGGGTCAGGGTCAGGTTTAGAGTCATGGTGAGCGTCAGAGTGAGGGTCAGTGTCAGGGGCAGGTTTAGGGTCAGGGTCAGGGTCAAGGTTAATGTCAGGGTCAGGGCCAGGTTTAGGGTGAGGGTTAGTGTTAGTGTCAGGGTCAGGGTTAGGGTCAGGGTCAGGGTTAGGGTCAGGGTCAGGGTAAATTCAGGTTCAGGGTCAGGTTAAAGGTCAAGGTCAGGGTTAGGGTCAGGGTCAGGGTAAATTCAGGTTCAGGGTCAGGTTAAAGGTCAAGGTCAGGGTTAGGGTCAGGGTCAGGTTTAGGGTCAGGGGTAGGGTGAGGTTGAGGTTCAGGGTCAGTGTCATGGTCAGGTTCAGGGTCAGGGTCAGGTTTAGGGTCAGTTTCAGGGTCAGGGTTAGGGTTAGGTTCAGGTTTAGGGTCAGGGGTATGGTGAGGTTGAGGTTCAGGGTCAGGGTCAGGGTTAGGGTCACGGTTAGGGTCAGGGTCAGGGTCAGGGTCAGTGTTAAGGTCAGGGTCAGGTTCAGGTTTAGGGTCAGGGTCAGGTTCAGGGTCAGGGTCAGGTTTAGGGTCAGTTTCAGGGTCAGGGTCAGGTTCAGTGTCAGGATCAGGGTGACGGTAAGGTTCAGGGTCAGGGTCAGGGTCAGGGTGAGGGTTATGGTCAGGGTCAGGGTTAGGGTCAGTGTTAAGGTCAGGGTCAGGGTTAGGGTCAGGTTCAGCGTCAGGGTCGGGGTAAGGTTCAGGGTCATGGTCAGGTTCAGGGTTAGGGTGAGGTTGAGGGTGAGGGTCAGTATTAATGTCAGGGTCAGGATCAGTGTGAGGGTCAGGGTTTAGGTCAGGGTTAGGGTCCGGTGTCAGGGTCAGGTTTAGGGTCAGGGTCAGGGTCAGCGTCAGGGTTAGGGGCAGGGTCAAGGTCAGGGTAAATGTTAAGGTCAGGGTCAGGTTTAGGTTCAGGTTCAGGGTCAGGGTCAGGGTCCGGGTGAGGGTTAGGGTCAGGGTCAGGTTCAGGGTTAAGGTCAGTGTCAGGGTCAGGTTCAGGTTTAGGGTGAGGGTCAGGGTTAGGGTCAGGTTCAGGGTCAGGGTCAGGGTCCGGGTGAGGGTCATGGTCAGGGTGAGGGTGAGGGTCAGGGTCAGGGTCAAGGACAGGGTCAGGTTTAGGGTCAGGGTCAGGGTTAGTGTCAAAGTCAGGGTCAGGTTTAGGGTCAGGTTTAGGGTGAGGTTCAGGGTCAGGGTCATTGTGAGGGTCAGGGTTAAGGTCAGGGTTAGGGTCAGGGTCAGTGTCAGGGTTATGGTCAGGTTCAGGGTCAGGTTTAGGGTCAGGGTCAGGGTCAGGGTCAAGTTCAGGGTCAGTGTTAAGCTCAGGGTAGGGTTAGGGTCAGGTTCAGGGTCAGGGTCAGCGTCAGTGTTAGGGTCCTGGTTAGGGTCAAGTTCAGGGTCAGGTTTAGGTTCAGGGTCAGGTTCAAGGTCAGGGTCAGATTTAGGGTCAATGTCAGGGTCAGGTTTAGGGTCAGGGTCATGGTTAGGGTCAGGGTCAGGGTGAGGGTCAGTGTCAGGGTCAGGGTCAGAGTTAGGGTCAGGGTCAGGGTCAGGGTCAGGGTCAGGTTTAGGGTCAGGGTCAGGGTCAGGGTTAGGGTCAGGGTCAGGTTTAGGGTCAGGGGTAGGGTGAGGTTGAGGTTCAGGGTCAGTGTTAGGGTCAGGTTCAGGGTCAGGGTCAGGGTTAGGGTCAGGGTCAGGTTTAGGGTCAGGGGTAGGGTGAGGTTGAGGTTCAGGGTCATTGTTATGGTCAGGTTCAGGGTCAGTGTTAGGGTTAGGGTCAGGGTCAGGGTCAGGGTCAGGGTCAGGGTCAGGGTCAGGGTGAGGGTAAGTGTCAGGGTCAGGTTTAGTGTCAGGGTCAGGGTCAGGTTTAGGGTCAGGGTCAGGATTAAGTTCAGGGTCATTTTTAGGGTCAGGGACAGGGTCAGGGTTAGGGTCAGGGTCAGGGTAAGTTTCAGGGTGAGGGTCAGGGTCAGGGTCAGGGTCAGATTAAGGGTCAGGGTCAGGGTAAGGGTCAGGGTCAGGTTTAGAGTCAGGGTGAGGGTCAGGGTGAGGGTCAGGGTCAGGGGAAGGGTTAGGGTCAGGGTCAGGGTTAGGGGCAGGGTCAGGGTCAGGGTAAATGTTAAGGTCAGGGTCAGGGTTAGGGTCAGGGTTAGGGTCAGGGTCAGGGTGAGTGTCAGGGTCAGGGTTAGGGTCAGGTTTAGGGTCAGGGTCAGGTTTAGGGTCAGGGTCAGGGTCCGGGTCAGGGTCAGGTTTAGAGTCAGGGTGAGGGTCAGTGTGAGGGTCAGGGTCTGGGTCAGGGTCAGGTTCTGGGTCAAAATCAGGGTCAGGTTCAGGGTTAAGTTCAGGGTCAGGGTCAGGGTTAAGTTCAGGGTCAGGGTCAGGGTTAGGTTTAGTGTCAGGGTCAGGGTTAGGATCAGGGTCAGGTTTAGGGTCAGGGTCAGCGTAAATTCAGGGTCAGGGTCAGGTTTAGGGTCAGCGTCAGGGTCAGCGTCAGGGTTAGGTGCAGGGTCAAGGTCAGGGTAAATGTTAAGTTCTGGGTCAGGGTTAGGGTCAGGTTCAGGGTCAGGGTCAGGGTCAGGGTTAGGGTCATGGTCATGGTCAGTGTCAGGGTTAGGCTGAGGGTGAGGGTGAGGGTCAGGGTTAAGTTCAGGATCAGGGTAAGGGTCAGATTCAGGGTCAGTGTGAGGGTCAAGCTTAACGTCAGGGTTAGGGTCACGGTCAGGGTCAGGTTTAGGGTCAGGGTCAGGGTAAGGGTCAGGTTTAGGTTCAGGCTCAGGGTCAGGTTCAGGGTCAGGGTCAGGGTCAGGGTGAGGGTTAGGGTCAGGGTCAGGGTAACTGCGAGGGTCAGGGTTAAAATCAAAGTTAGGTTTAGGGTCAGGGTCAGGTTTAGAGTCAGGGTCAGGGTCAGGGTCAAAATCAGGGTCAGGGTCAGGATTAATTTCAGGGTCATGGTTAGGGTCAGTGTCAGTGTCAGGGTCAGGGTCAGGGTCAGGGTTAGGGTCAGGGTCAGGTTCAGGGTTAAGGTCATGGTTAGGGTCAAGTTCAGGGTCAGGTTTAGGTTCAGGTTCAGGGTCAGGGTCAGATTTAGTGTCAGGGTCAGGGTTAGGGGCAGGGTCAGGGTCAGGGTAAATGTTAAGGTCAGGGTCAGGGTCAGGGTCAATGTTTAGGGTCAGGGTCAGGGTGAGTGTCAGGGTCAGGGTCAGGGTCAATGTTTAGGGTCAGGGTCAGGTTTAGGGTCAGGGTCAGGGTCCGGGTCAGGGTCAGGTTTAGAGTCAGGGTGAGGGTCAATGTGAGGGTCAGGGTCTGGGTCAGGGTCAGGTTCTGGGTCAAAATCAGGGTCAGGTTCAGGGTTAAGTTCAGGGTCAGGGTCAGGGTTACGTTTAGGGTGAGGGTCAGTGTTAGTGTCAGGGTCACGGTTAGGATCAGGGTCAGGGTTAGGGTCAGGGTCAGGTTTAGGGTCAGTTTCAGGGTCAGGGTCAGGTTCAGTGTCAGGATCAGGGTGACGGTAAGGTTCAGGGTCAGGGTCAGGGTCAGGGTGAGGGTTATGGTCAGGGTCAGGGTTAGGGTCAGTGTTAAGGTCAGGGTCAGGGTTAGGGTCAGGTTCAGCGTCAGGGTCGGGGTAAGGTTCAGGGTCATGGTCAGGTTCAGGGTTAGGGTGAGGTTGAGGGTGAGGGTCAGTATTAATGTCAGGGTCAGGATCAGTGTGAGGGTCAGGGTTTAGGTCAGGGTTAGGGTCCGGTGTCAGGGTCAGGTTTAGGGTCAGGGTCAGGGTCAGCGTCAGGGTTAGGGGCAGGGTCAAGGTCAGGGTAAATGTTAAGGTCTGGGTCAGGTTTAGGTTCAGGTTCAGGGTCAGGGTCAGGGTCCGGGTGAGGGTTAGGGTCAGGGTCAGGTTCAGGGTTAAGGTCAGTGTCAGGGTCAGGTTCAGGTTTAGGGTGAGGGTCAGGGTTAGGGTCAGGTTCAGGGTCAGGGTCAGGGTCCGGGTGAGGGTCATGGTCAGGGTGAGGGTGAGGGTCAGGGTCAGGGTCAAGGACAGGGTCAGGTTTAGGGTCAGGGTCAGGGTTAGTGTCAAAGTCAGGGTCAGGTTTAGGGTCAGGTTTAGGGTGAGGTTCAGGGTCAGGGTCATTGTGAGGGTCAGGGTTAAGGTCAGGGTTAGGGTCAGGGTCAGTGTCAGGGTTATGGTCAGGTTCAGGGTCAGGTTTAGGGTCAGGGTCAGGGTCAGGGTCAAGTTCAGGGTCAGTGTTAAGCTCAGGGTAGGGTTAGGGTCAGGTTCAGGGTCAGGGTCAGCGTCAGTGTTAGGGTCCTGGTTAGGGTCAAGTTCAGGGTCAGGTTTAGGTTCAGGGTCAGGTTCAAGGTCAGGGTCAGATTTAGGGTCAATGTCAGGGTCAGGTTTAGGGTCAGGGTCATGGTTAGTGTCAGGGTCAGGGTGAGGGTCAGTGTCAGGGTCAGGGTCAGAGTTAGGGTCAGGGTCAGGGTCAGGGTCAGGGTCAGGGTCAGGTTTAGGGTCAGGGTCAGGGTCAGGTTTAGGGTCAGGGTCAGGTTCAGAGTCAGGGTCAGGTTTAGGGTCAGGGTCAGGATTAAGTTCAGGGTCATTTTTAGGGTCAGGGACAGGGTCAGGGTTAGGGTCAGGGTCAGGGTAAGTGTCAGGCTCAGGGTCACTGTGAGGGTCCTGGTTAAGATCAGGGTTTGGATTAGGGTCAGTGTCAGGTTTAGTGTCAGGGTCATGGTTAGGGTCAGTGTCAGGGTGAGGTTCACTGTAAGGGTCAAGGTCAGGGTTAGGGTCGGGTTCAGGGTCAGGGTCAGGGTCAGGTTTAGGGTCAGAGTCAGGGTTAGGGTCAAGGCCAGGGTCAGGGTTAAGTTCAGGGTCAGGGTGAGTGTCAGGGTTGGGGTCAGGGTCAGGGTAAGGGTCAGGGTCAGGTTTAGAGTCATGGTGAGCGTCAGAGTGAGGGTCAGTGTCAGGGGCAGGTTTAGGGTCAGGGTCAGGGTCAAGGTTAATGTCAGGGTCAGGGCCAGGTTTAGGGTGAGGGTTAGTGTTAGTGTCAGGGTCAGGGTTAGGGTCAGGGTCAGGGTTAGGGTCAGGGTCAGGGTAAATTCAGGTTCAGGGTCAGGTTAAAGGTCAAGGTCAGGGTTAGGGTCAGGGTCAGGGTAAATTCAGGTTCAGGGTCAGGTTAAAGGTCAAGGTCAGGGTTAGGGTCAGGGTCAGGTTTAGGGTCAGGGGTAGGGTGAGGTTGAGGTTCAGGGTCAGTGTCATGGTCAGGTTCAGGGTCAGGGTCAGGTTTAGGGTCAGTTTCAGGGTCAGGGTTAGGGTTAGGTTCAGGTTTAGGGTCAGGGGTATGGTGAGGTTGAGGTTCAGGGTCAGGGTCAGGGTTAGGGTCATGGTTAGGGTCAGGGTCAGGGTCAGGGTCAGTGTTAAGGTCAGGGTCAGGTTCAGGTTTAGGGTCAGGGTCAGGTTCAGGGTCAGGGTCAGGTTTAGGGTCAGGCTCAAAATCAGGGTTAGGGTCAGGGTCAGGGTAAGGGTCAGGCTCAGGGTCACTGTGAGGGTCAGTGTTAAGGTCAGGGTTAGGGTTAGGGTCCGGGTCAGGTTTAGGGTCAGGGTCAGGGTCAAAATCAGGGTCAGGGTCAGGATTAAGTTCAGGGTCAGGGTTAGGGTTTAGGTCAGGTTCAGGTTTAGGGTCAGGGTCAGGTTTAGGGTCAGGGTCAGGGTCAGCGTCAGGGTTAGGGGCAGGGTCAAGGTCAGGGTAAATGTTAATGTCTGGGTCAGGTTTAGGGTCAGGTTCAGGGTCAGGGTCAGGGTCCGGGTGAGGGTTAGGGTCAGGGTCAGGTTCAGGGTTAAGGTCAGTGTCAGGGTCAGGTTCAGGTTTAGGGTGAGGGTCAGGGTTAGGGTCAGGATCAGGGTCAGGGTCAGGGTCAGGGTTAGGGTCATGGTCATGGTCAGTGTCACGGTCAAGCTTAAGGTCAGGTTCAGGGTCACGGTCAGGGTCAGGTTTAGGGTCAGGGTCAGGGTAAGGTTCAGGGTCAGGTTTAGGGTCAGGGGTAGGGTGAGGTTGAGGTTCAGGGTCAGGGTCAGGGTCAGGGTCAGGGTAAGTGTCAGGGTCAGGGTCAGGGTCAGGGTCAAGTTCAGGGTCAGGGTCAGCATCAGTGTTAGGGTCATGGTTAGCGTCAAGTTCAGGGTCAGGTTTAGGTTCAGGGTCAGGTTCAAGGTCAGGGTCAGATTTAGGGTCAATGTCAGGGTCAGGTTTAGGGTCAGGGTCATTGTTAGTGTCAGGGTCAGGGTGAGGGTCAGTGTCAGGGTCAGGGTCAGAGTTAGGGTCAGGGTCAGGGTCAGGGTCAGGGTCAGGGTCAGGTTTAGGGTCAGGGTCAGGGTCAGGGTTAGGGTCAGGGTCAGGTTTAGGGTCAGGGGTAGGGTGAGGTTGAGGTTCAGGGTCAGTGTTAGGGTCAGGTTCAGGGTCAGGGTCAGGGTTAGGATCAGGGTCAGGTTTAGGGTCAGAGGTAGGGTGAGGTTGAGGTTCAGGGTCAGTGTTAGGGTCAGGTTCAGGGTCAGGGTCAGGGTCAGGGTCAGGGTCAGGGTCAGCGTCAGGGTTAGGGGCAGGGTCAAGGTCAGGGTAAATGTTAAGGTCTGGGTCAGGTTTAGGGTCAGGTTCAGGGTCAGGGTCAGGGTCCGGGTGAGGGTTAGGGTCAGGGTCAGGTTCAGGGTTAAGGTCAGTGTCAGGGTCAGGTTCAGGTTTAGGGTGAGGGTCAGGGTTAGGGTCAGGATCAGGGTCAGGGTCAGGGTCAGGGTTAGGGTCATGGTCATGGTCAGTGTCAGGGTTAGGCTGAGGGTGAGGGTGAGGGTGAGGGTCAGGGTTAAGGTCAGGGTCAGGGTAAGGGTCAGAGTCAGGGTCAGTGTGAGGGTCAAGCTTAAGGTCAGGTTCAGGGTCACGGTCAGGGTCAGGTTTAGGGTCAGGGTCAGGGTAAGGTTCAGGGTCAGGTTTAGGGTCAGGGCCACGGTCATGTTTAGGGTCAGGGTCAGGGTGAGGGTCATGGTCAGGGTGAGGGTGAGGTTCAGGGTCAGGGTCATTGTAAGGGTCAGGGTTAAGGTCAGGGTTAGGGTCAGGGTCAGTGTCAGGGTTATGGTCAGGTTCAGGGTCAGGTTTAGGGTCAGGGTCAGGGTCAGGGTCAAGTTCAGGGTCAGTGTTAAGCTCAGGGTAGGGTTAGGGTCAGGTTCAGGGTCAGGGTCAGCATCAGTGTTAGGGTCATGGTTAGCGTCAAGTTCAGGGTCAGGTTTAGGTTCAGGGTCAGGTTCAAGGTCAGGGTCAGATTTAGGGTCAATGTCAGGGTCAGGTTTAGGGTCAGGGTCATGGTTAGTGTCAGGGTCAGGGTGAGGATCAGTGTCAGGGTCAGGGTCAGAGTTAGGGTCAGGGTCAGGGTCAGGGTCAGGGTCAGGGTCAGGTTTAGGGTCAGGGTCAGGGTCAGGGTTAGGGTCAGGGTCAGGTTTAGGGTCAGGGGTAGGGTGAGGTTGAGGTTCAGGGTCAGTGTTAGGGTCAGGTTCAAGGTCAGGGTCAGGGTCAGGGTCAGGGTCAGGGTCAGGGTAAGGGTCAGGGTCAGGTTTAGTGTCAGGGTCAGGGTCAGGTTTAGGGTCAGGGTCAGGATTAAGTTCAGGGTCATTTTTAGGGTCAGGGACAGGGTCAGGGTTAGGGTCAGGGTCAGGGTAAGTGTCAGGCTCAGGGTCACTGTGAGGGTCAGGGTTAAGATCAGGGTTTGGATTAGGGTCAGTGTCAGGTTTAGTGTCAGGGTCATGGTTAGGGTCAGTGTCAGTGTGAGGTTCACTGTAAGGGTCAAGGTCAGGGTTAGGGTCGGGTTCAGGGTCAGGGTCAGGGTCAGGTTTAGGGTCAGAGTCAGGGTTAGGGTCAAGGCCAGGGTCAGGGTTAAGTTCAGGGTCAGGGTGAGTGTCAGGGTTGGGGTCAGGGTCAGGGTCATGGTAAATGTTAAGGTCATGGTCAGGGTTAGGGTCAGGGTCAGGGTAAGGGTCAGGGTCAGGTTTAGAGTCATGGTGAGCGTCAGGGTGAGGGTCAGTGTCAGGGGCAGGTTTAGGGTCAGGGTCAGGGTCAGGGTTAATGTCATGGTCAGGGTCAGGTTTAGGGTGAGGGTTAGTGTTAGTGTCAGTGTCAGGGTCAGGGTTAGGGTCAGGGTCAGGGTCAGGGTTAATGTCATGGTCAGGGTCAGGTTTAGGGTGAGGGTTAGTGTTAGTGTCAGGGTCAGGGTTAGGGTCAGGGTCAGGGTAAATTCAGGTTCAGGGTCAGGTTAAAGGTCAAGGTCAGGGTTAGGGTCAGGGTCAGGTTTAGGGTCAGGGGTAGGGTGAGGTTGAGGTTCAGGGTCAGTGTCAGGGTCAGGGTCACGGTCAGGGTCAGGTTTAGGGTCAGGGTCAGGGTAAGGTTCAGGGTCAGGTTTAGGGTCAGGGCCACGGTCATGTTTAGGGTCAGGGTCAGGGTGAGGGTCATGGTCAGGGTGAGGGTGAGGGTCAGGGTCAGGGTCAAGGACAGGGTCAGGTTTAGGGTCAGGGTCAGGGTTAGTGTCAAAGTCAGGGTCAGGTTTAGGGTCAGGTTTAGGGTGAGGTTCAGGGTCAGGGTCATTGTGAGGGTCAGGGTTAAGGTCAGGGTTAGGGTCAGGGTCAGTGTCAGGGTTATGGTCAGGTTCAGGGTCAGGTTTAGGGTCAGGGTCAGGGTCAAGTTCAGGGTCAGTGTTAAGCTCAGGGTAGGGTTAGGGTCAGGTTCAGGGTCAGGGTCAGCATCAGTGTTAGGGTCATGGTTAGCGTCAAGTTCAGGGTCAGGTTTAGGTTCAGGGTCAGGTTCAAGGTCAGGGTCAGATTTAGGGTCAATGTCAGGGTCAGGTTTAGGGTCAGGGTCATGGTTAGTGTCAGGGTCAGGGTGAGGGTCAGTGTCAGGGTCAGGGTCAGAGTTAGGGTCAGGGTCAGGGTCAGGGTCAGGGTCAGGGTCAGGTTTAGTGTCAGGGTCAGGGTCAGGGTTAGGGTCAGGGTCAGGTTCAGAGTCAGGGTCAGGTTTAGGGTCAGTGTCAGGGTCAGTGTTAGGGTTAGGTTCAGGGTCAGGGTCAGGGTCAGGGTCAGGGTCAGGGTGAGGGTAAGTGTCAGTGTCAGGTTTAGTGTCAGGGTCAGGGTCAGGTTTAGGGTCAGGGTCAGGATTAAGTTCAGGGTCATTTTTAGGGTCAGGGACAGGGTCAGTGTTAGGGTCAGGTTCAGGGTCAGGGTCAGGGTGAGGGTCAGGGTCAGGGTCAGGGTCAGATTTAGGGTCAGGGTCAGGGTAAGGGTCAGGGTCAGGTTTAGAGTCAGGGTGAGGGTCAGGGTGTGGGTCAGGGTCAGGGGAAGGGTTAGGGTCAGGGTCAGGGTTAGGGGCAGGGTCATGGTCAGGGTAAATGTTAAGGTCAGGGTCAGGGTTAGGGTCAGGGTTAGGGTCAGGGTCAGGGTGAGTGTCAGGGTCAGGGTCAGGGTCAGGTTTAGGGTCAGGGTCAGGTTTAGGGTCAGGGTCAGGGTCCGGGTCAGGGTCAGGTTTAGAGTCAGGGTGAGGGTCAGTGTGAGGGTCAGGGTCTGGGTCAGGGTCAGGTTCTGGGTCAAAATCAGGGTCAGGTTCAGGCTTAAGTTCAGGGTCAGGGTCAGGGTTAAGTTCAGGGTCAGGGTCAGGGTTAGGTTTAGTGTCAGGGTCAGGGTTAGGATCAGGGTCAGGTTTAGGGTCAGGGTCAGCGTAAATTCAGGGTCAGGGTCAGGTTTAGGGTCAGCGTCAGGGTCAGCGTCAGGGTTAGGTGCAGGGTCAAGGTCAGGGTAAATGTTAAGGTCTGGGTCAGGGTTAGGGTCAGGTTCAGGGTCAGGGTCAGGGTCAGGGTTAGGGTCATGGTCATGGTCAGTGTCAGGGTTAGGCTGAGGGTGAGGGTGAGGGTCAGGGTTAAGTTCAGGATCAGGGTAAGGGTCAGATTCAGGGTCAGTGTGAGGGTCAAGCTTAACGTCAGGGTTAGGGTCACGGTCAGGGTCAGGTTTAGGGTCAGGGTCAGGGTAAGGGTCAGGTTTAGGTTCAGGCTCAGGGTCAGGTTCAGGGTGAGGGTCATGGTCAGGGTGAGGGTTAGGGTCAGGGTCAGGGTAACTGCGAGGGTCAGGGTTAAAATCAAAGTTAGGTTTAGGGTCAGGGTCAGGTTTAGAGTCAGGGTCAGGGTCATGGTCAAAATCAGGGTCAGGGTCAGGATTAATTTCAGGGTCATGGTTAGGGTCAGTGTCAGTGTCAGGGTCAGGGTCAGGGTCAGGGTTAGGGTCAGGGTCAGGTTCAGGGTTAAGGTCATGGTTAGGGTCAAGTTCAGGGTCAGGTTTAGGTTCAGGTTCAGGGTCAGGGTCAGATTTAGTGTCAGGGTCAGGGTTAGGGGCAGGGTCAGAGTCAGGGTAAATGTTAAGGTCAGGGTCAGGGTCAGGGTCAATGTTTAGGGTCAGGGTCAGGGTGAGTGTCAGGGTCAGGGTCAGGGTCAATGTTTAGGGTCAGGGTCAGGTTTAGGGTCAGGGTCAGGGTCCGGGTCAGGGTCAGGTTTAGAGTCAGGGTGAGGGTCAATGTGAGGGTCAGGGTCTGGGTCAGGGTCAGGTTCTGGGTCAAAATCAGGGTCAGGTTCAGGGTTAAGTTCAGGGTCAGGGTCAGGGTTACGTTTAGGGTGAGGGTCAGTGTTAGTGTCAGGGTCACGGTTAGGATCAGGGTCAGGGTTAGGGTCAGGGTCAGGTTTAGGGTCAGTTTCAGGGTCAGGGTCAGGTTCAGTGTCAGGATCAGGGTGACGGTAAGGTTCAGGGTCAGGGTCAGGGTCAGGGTGAGGGTTATGGTCAGGGTCAGGGTTAGGGTCAGTGTTAAGGTCAGGGTCAGGGTTAGGGTCAGGTTCAGCGTCAGGGTCGGGGTAAGGTTCAGGGTCATGGTCAGGTTCAGGGTTAGGGTGAGGTTGAGGGTGAGGGTCAGTATTAATGTCAGGGTCAGGATCAGTGTGAGGGTCAGGGTTTAGGTCAGGGTTAGGGTCCGGTGTCAGGGTCAGGTTTAGGGTCAGGGTCAGGGTCAGCGTCAGGGTTAGGGGCAGGGTCAAGGTCAGGGTAAATGTTAAGGTCAGGGTCAGGTTTAGGTTCAGGTTCAGGGTCAGGGTCAGGGTCCGGGTGAGGGTTAGGGTCAGGGTCAGGTTCAGGGTTAAGGTCAGTGTCAGGGTCAGGTTCAGGTTTAGGGTGAGGGTCAGGGTTAGGGTCAGGTTCAGGGTCAGGGTCAGGGTCCGGGTGAGGGTCATGGTCAGGGTGAGGGTGAGGGTCAGGGTCAGGGTCAAGGACAGGGTCAGGTTTAGGGTCAGGGTCAGGGTTAGTGTCAAAGTCAGGGTCAGGTTTAGGGTCAGGTTTAGGGTCAGGTTCAGGGTCAGGGTCATTGTGAGGGTCAGGGTTAAGGTCAGGGTTAGGGTCAGGGTCAGTGTCAGGGTTATGGTCAGGTTCAGGGTCAGGTTCAGGGTCAGGGTCAGGGTCAGGGTCAAGTTCAGGGTCAGTGTTAAGCTCAGGGTAGGGTTAGGGTCAGGTTCAGGGTCAGGGTCAGCATCAGTGTTAGGGTCATGGTTAGCGTCAAGTTCAGGGTCAGGTTTAGGTTCAGGGTCAGGTTCAAGGTCAGGGTCAGATTTAGGGTCAATGTCAGGGTCAGGTTTAGGGTCAGGGTCATGGTTAGTGTCAGGGTCAGGGTGAGGGTCAGTGTCAGGGTCAGGGTCAGAGTTAGGGTCAGGGTCAGGGTCAGGGTCATGGTCAGGGTCAGGTTTAGGGTCAGGGTCAGGGTGAGGTTTAGGGTCAGGGTCAGGTTCAGAGTCAGGGTCAGGTTTAGGGTCAGGGTCAGGATTAAGTTCAGGGTCATTTTTAGGGTCAGGGACAGGGTCAGGGTTAGGGTCAGGGTCAGGGTAAGTGTCAGGCTCAGGGTCACTGTGAGGGTCCTGGTTAAGATCAGGGTTTGGATTAGGGTCAGTGTCAGGTTTAGTGTCAGGGTCATGGTTAGGGTCAGTGTCAGTGTGAGGTTCACTGTAAGGGTCAAGGTCAGGGTTAGGGTCGGGTTCAGGGTCAGGGTCAGGGTCAGGTTTAGGGTCAGAGTCAGGGTTAGGGTCAAGGCCAGGGTCAGGGTTAAGTTCAGGGTCAGGGTGAGTGTCAGGGTTGGGGTCAGGGTCAGGGTAAGGGTCAGGGTCAGGTTTAGAGTCATGGTGAGCGTCAGAGTGAGGGTCAGTGTCAGGGGCAGGTTTAGGGTCAGGGTCAGGGTCAAGGTTAATGTCAGGGTCAGGGTCAGGTTTAGGGTGAGGGTTAGTGTTAGTGTCAGGGTCAGGGTTAGGGTCAGGGTCAGGGTTAGGGTCAGGGTCAGGGTAAATTCAGGTTCAGGGTCAGGTTAAAGGTCAAGGTCAGGGTTAGGGTCAGGGTCAGGGTAAATTCAGGTTCAGGGTCAGGTTAAAGGTCAAGGTCAGGGTTAGGGTCAGGGTCAGGTTTAGGGTCAGGGGTAGGGTGAGGTTGAGGTTCAGGGTCAGTGTCATGGTCAGGTTCAGGGTCAGGGTCAGGTTTAGGGTCAGTTTCAGGGTCAGGGTTAGGGTTAGGTTCAGGTTTAGGGTCAGGGGTATGGTGAGGTTGAGGTTCAGGGTCAGGGTCAGGGTTAGGGTCACGGTTAGGGTCAGGGTCAGGGTCAGGGTCAGTGTTAAGGTCAGGGTCAGGTTCAGGTTTAGGGTCAGGGTCAGGTTCAGGGTCAGGGTCAGGTTTAGGGTCAGGCTCAAAATCAGGGTTAGGGTCAGGGTCAGGGTAAGGGTCAGGCTCAGGGTCACTGTGAGGGTCAGTGTTAAGGTCAGGGTTAGGGTTAGGGTCCGGGTCAGGTTTAGGGTCAGGGTCAGGGTCAAAATCAGGGTCAGGGTCAGGATTAAGTTCAGGGTCAGGGTTAGGGTCAGGGTCAGGTTCAGGGTCAGGGTCAGGGTCAGGTTTAGGGTCAGGATCAGGGTGAGGGTTAGGGTTAGGGTCAGGTTCAGTGTCAGGATCAGGGTGACGGTCAGGTTCAGGGTCAGGGTCAGTGTCAGGGTGAGGGTTAGGGTCAGGGTCAGGGTTAGGGTCAGTGTTAAGGTCAGGGTCAGGGTTAGGGTCAGGTTCAGGGTCAGGGTCGGGGTAAGGTTCACGGTCATGGTCAGGTTCAGGGTTAGGGTGAGGTTGAGGGTCAGGGTCAGTATTAATGTCAGGGTCAGGATCAGTGTGAGGGTCAGGGTTTAGGTCAGGGTTATGGTCCGGTGTCAGGGTCAGGTTTAGGGTCAGGGTCAGGGTCAGCGTCAGGGTTAGGGGCAGGGTCAAGGTCAGGGTAAATGTTAAGGTCTGGGTCAGGTTTAGGGTCAGGTTCAGGGTCAGGGTCAGGGTCCGGGTGAGGGTTAGGGTCAGGGTCAGGTTCAGGGTTAAGGTCAGTGTCAGGGTCAGGTTCAGGTTTAGGGTGAGGGTCAGGGTTAGGGTCAGGATCAGGGTCAGGGTCAGGGTCAGGGTTAGGGTCATGGTCATGGTCAGTGTCACGGTCAAGCTTAAGGTCAGGTTCAGGGTCACGGTCAGGGTCAGGTTTAGGGTCAGGGTCAGGGTAAGGTTCAGGGTCAGGTTTAGGGTCAGGGGTAGGGTGAGGTTGAGGTTCAGGGTCAGTGTTAGGGTCAGGTTCAGGGTCAGGGTCAGGGTCAGGGTCAGGGTAAGTGTCAGGGTCAGGGTCAGGGTCAGGGTCAAGTTCAGGGTCAGTGTTAAGCTCAGGGTAGGGTTAGGGTCAGGTTCAGGGTCAGGGTCAGCATCAGTGTTAGGGTCATGGTTAGCGTCAAGTTCAGGGTCAGGTTTAGGTTCAGGGTCAGGTTCAAGGTCAGGGTCAGATTTAGGGTCAATGTCAGGGTCAGGTTTAGGGTCAGGGTCATGGTTAGTGTCAGGGTCAGGGTGAGGGTCAGTGTCAGGGTCAGGGTCAGAGTTAGGGTCAGGGTCAGGGTCAGGGTCAGGGTCAGGGTCAGGTTTAGTGTCAGGGTCAGGGTCAGGTTTAGGGTCAGGGTCAGGATTAAGTTCAGGGTCATTTTTAGGGTCAGGGACAGGGTCAGGGTTAGGGTCAGGGTCAGGGTAAGGTTCAGGGTGAGGGTCAGGGTCAGGGTCAGGGTCAGATTTAGGGTCAGGGTCAGGGTAAGGGTCAGGGTCAGGTTTAGAGTCAGGGTGAGGGTCAGGGTGAGGGTCAGGGTCAGGGGAAGGGTTAGGGTCAGGGTCAGGGTTAGGGGCAGGGTCAGGGTCAGGGTAAATGTTAAGGTCAGGGTCAGGGTTAGGGTCAGGGTTAGGGTCAGGGTCAGGGTGAGTGTCAGGGTCAGGGTCAGGGTCAGGTTTAGGGTCAGGGTCAGGTTTAGGGTCAGGGTCAGAGTCCGGGTCAGGGTCAGGTTTAGAGTCAGGGTGAGGGTCAGTGTGAGGGTCAGGGTCTGGGTCAGGGTCAGGTTCTGGGTCAAAATCAGGGTCAGGTTCAGGGTTAAGTTCAGGGTCAGGGTCAGGGTTAAGTTCAGGGTCAGGGTCAGGGTTAGGTTTAGTGTCAGGGTCAGGGTTAGGATCAGGGTCAGATTTAGTGTCAGGGTCAGGTTTAGGGTCAGGGTCAGGGTAAGGTTCAGGGTCAGGTTTAGGGTCAGGGGTAGGGTGAGGTTGAGGTTCAGGGTCAGTGTTAGGGTCAGGTTCAGGGTCAGGGTCAGGGTCAGGGTCAGGGTAAGTGTCAGGGTCACGGTCAGGGTCAGGGTCAAGTTCAGGGTCAGTGTTAAGCAGAGGGTAGGGTTAGGGTCAGGTTCAGGGTCAGGGTCAGCATCAGTGTTAGGGTCATGGTTAGCGTCAAGTTCAGGGTCAGGTTTAGGTTCAGGGTCAGGTTCAAGGTCAGGGTCAGATTTAGGGTCAATGTCAGGGTCAGGTTTAGGGTCAGGGTCATGGTTAGTGTCAGGGTCAGGGTGAGGGTCAGTGTCAGGGTCAGGGTCAGAGTTAGGGTCAGGGTCAGGGTCAGGGTCAGGGTCAGGGTCAGGTTTAGTGTCAGGGTCAGGGTCAGGTTTAGGGTCAGGGTCAGGATTAAGTTCAGGGTCATTTTTAGGGTCAGGGACAGGGTCAGGGTTAGGGTCAGGGTCAGGGTAAGGTTCAGGGTGAGGGTCAGGGTCAGGGTCAGGGTCAGATTTAGGGTCAGGGTCAGGGTAACTGCGAGGGTCAGGGTTAAAATCAAAGTTAGGTTTAGGGTCAGGGTCAGGTTTAGAGTCAGGGTCAGGGTCAGGGTCAAAATCAGGGTCAGGGTCAGGATTAATTTCAGGGTCATGGTTAGGGTCAGTGTCAGTGTCAGGGTCAGGGTCAGGGTCAGGGTTAGGGTCAGGGTCAGGTTCAGGGTTAAGGTCATGGTTAGGGTCAAGTTCAGGGTCAGGTTTAGGTTCAGGTTCAGGGTCAGGGTCAGATTTAGTGTCAGGGTCAGGGTTAGGGGCAGGGTCAGGGTCAGGGTAAATGTTAAGGTCAGGGTCAGGGTCAGGGTCAATGTTTAGGGTCAGGGTCAGGGTGAGTGTCAGGGTCAGGGTCAGGGTCAATGTTTAGGGTCAGGGTCAGGTTTAGGGTCAGGGTCAGGGTCCGGGTCAGGGTCAGGTTTAGAGTCAGGGTGAGGGTCAATGTGAGGGTCAGGGTCTGGGTCAGGGTCAGGTTCTGGGTCAAAATCAGGGTCAGGTTCAGGGTTAAGTTCAGGGTCAGGGTCAGGGTTACGTTTAGGGTGAGGGTCAGTGTTAGTGTCAGGGTCACGGTTAGGATCAGGGTCAGGGTTAGGGTCAGGGTCAGGTTTAGGGTCAGTTTCAGGGTCAGGGTCAGGTTCAGTGTCAGGATCAGGGTGACGGTAAGGTTCAGGGTCAGGGTCAGGGTCAGGGTGAGGGTTATGGTCAGGGTCAGGGTTAGGGTCAGTGTTAAGGTCAGGGTCAGGGTTAGGGTCAGGTTCAGGGTCAGGGTCGGGGTAAGGTTCAGGGTCATGGTCAGGTTCAGGGTTAGGGTGAGGTTGAGGGTGAGGGTCAGTATTAATGTCAGGGTCAGGATCAGTGTGAGGGTCAGGGTTTAGGTCAGGGTTAGGGTCCGGTGTCAGGGTCAGGTTTAGGGTCAGGGTCAGGGTCAGCGTCAGGGTTAGGGGCAGGGTCAAGGTCAGGGTAAATGTTAAGGTCTGGGTCAGGTTTAGGGTCAGGTTCAGGGTCAGGGTCAGGGTCCGGGTGAGGGTTAGGGTCAGGGTCAGGTTCAGGGTTAAGGTCAGTGTCAGGGTCAGGTTCAGGTTTAGGGTGAGGGTCAGGGTTAGGGTCAGGTTCAGGGTCAGGGTCAGGGTCCGGGTGAGGGTCATGGTCAGGGTGAGGGTGAGGGTCAGGTTCAGGGTCACGGTCAGGGTCAGGTTTAGGGTCAGGGTCAGGGTTAGTGTCAAAGTCAGGGTCAGGTTTAGGGTCAGGTTTAGGGTGAGGTTCAGGGTCAGGGTCATTGTGAGGGTCAGGGTTAAGGTCAGGGTTAGGGTCAGGGTCAGTGTCAGGGTTATGGTCAGGTTCAGGGTCAGGTTTAGGGTCAGGGTCAGGGTCAAGTTCAGGGTCAGTGTTAAGCTCAGGGTAGGGTTAGGGTCAGGTTCAGGGTCAGGGTCAGCATCAGTGTTAGGGTCATGGTTAGCGTCAAGTTCAGGGTCAGGTTTAGGTTCAGGGTCAGGTTCAAGGTCAGGGTCAGATTTAGGGTCAATGTCAGGGTCAGGTTTAGGGTCAGGGTCATGGTTAGTGTCAGGGTCAGGGTGAGGGTCAGTGTCAGGGTCAGGGTCAGAGTTAGGGTCAGGGTCAGGGTCAGGGTCATGGTCAGGGTCAGGTTTAGGGTCAGGGTCAGGGTCAGGTTTAGGGTCAGGGTTAGGTTCAGAGTCAGGGTCAGGTTTAGGGTCAGGGTCAGGATTAAGTTCAGGGTCATTTTTAGGGTCAGGGACAGGGTCAGGGTTAGGGTCAGGGTCAGGGTAAGTGTCAGGCTCAGGGTCACTGTGAGGGTCCTGGTTAAGATCAGGGTTTGGATTAGGGTCAGTGTCAGGTTTAGTGTCAGGGTCATGGTTAGGGTCAGTGTCAGTGTGAGGTTCACTGTAAGGGTCAAGGTCAGGGTTAGGGTCGGGTTCAGGGTCAGGGTCAGGGTCAGGTTTAGGGTCAGAGTCAGGGTTAGGGTCAAGGCCAGGGTCAGGGTTAAGTTCAGGGTCAGGGTGAGTGTCAGGGTCAGGGTCAGGGTCAGGGTAAGGGTCAGGGTCAGGTTTAGAGTCATGGTGAGCGTCAGAGTGAGGGTCAGTGTCAGGGGCAGGTTTAGGGTCAGGGTCAGGGTCAAGGTTAATGTCAGGGTCAGGGTCAGGTTTAGGGTGAGGGTTAGTGTTAGTGTCAGGGTCAGGGTTAGGGTCAGGGTCAGGGTTAGGGTCAGGGTCAGGGTAAATTCAGGTTCAGGGTCAGGTTAAAGGTCAAGGTCAGGGTTAGGGTCAGGGTCAGGGTAAATTCAGGTTCAGGGTCAGGTTAAAGGTCAAGGTCAGGGTTAGGGTCAGGGTCAGGTTTAGGGTCAGGGGTAGGGTGAGGTTGAGGTTCAGGGTCAGTGTCATGGTCAGGTTCAGGGTCAGGGTCAGGTTTAGGGTCAGTTTCAGGGTCAGGGTTAGGGTTAGGTTCAGGTTTAGGGTCAGGGGTATGGTGAGGTTGAGGTTCAGGGTCAGGGTCAGGGTTAGGGTCACGGTTAGGGTCAGGGTCAGGGTCAGGGTCAGTGTTAAGGTCAGGGTCAGGTTCAGGTTTAGGGTCAGGGTCAGGTTCAGGGTCAGGGTCAGGTTTAGGGTCAGGCTCAAAATCAGGGTTAGGGTCAGGGTCAGGGTAAGGGTCAGGCTCAGGGTCACTGTGAGGGTCAGTGTTAAGGTCAGGGTTAGGGTTAGGGTCCGGGTCAGGTTTAGGGTCAGGGTCAGGGTCAAAATCAGGGTCAGGGTCAGGATTAAGTTCAGGGTCAGGGTTAGGGTCAGGGTCAGGTTCAGGGTCAGGGTCAGGGTCAGGTTTAGGGTCAGGGTCAGGGTGAGGGTTAGGGTTAGGGTCAGGTTCAGTGTCAGGATCAGGGTGACGGTCAGGTTCAGGGTCAGGGTCAGTGTCAGGGTGAGGGTTAGGGTCAGGGTCAGGGTTAGGGTCAGTGTTAAGGTCAGGGTCAGGGTTAGGGTCAGGTTCAGGGTCAGGGTCGGGGTAAGGTTCACGGTCATGGTCAGGTTCAGGGTTAGGGTGAGGTTGAGGGTCAGGGTCAGTATTAATGTCAGGGTCAGGATCAGTGTGAGGGTCAGGGTTTAGGTCAGGGTTAGGGTCCGGTGTCAGGGTCAGGTTTAGGGTCAGGGTCAGGGTCAGCGTCAGGGTTAGGGGCAGGGTCAAGGTCAGGGTAAATGTTAAGGTCTGGGTCAGGTTTAGGGTCAGGTTCAGGGTCAGGGTCAGGGTCCGGGTGAGGGTTAGGGTCAGGGTCAGGTTCAGGGTTAAGGTCAGTGTCAGGGTCAGGTTCAGGTTTAGGGTGAGGGTCAGGGTTAGGGTCAGGATCAGGGTCAGGGTCAGGGTCAGGGTTAGGGTCATGGTCATGGTCAGTGTCACGGTCAAGCTTAAGGTCAGGTTCAGGGTCACGGTCAGGGTCAGGTTTAGGGTCAGGGTCAGGGTAAGGTTCAGGGTCAGGTTTAGGGTCAGGGGTAGGGTGAGGTTGAGGTTCAGGGTCAGTGTTAGGGTCAGGTTCAGGGTCAGGGTCAGGGTCAGGGTCAGGGTAAGTGTCAGGGTCAGGGTCAGGGTCAGGGTCAAGTTCAGGGTCAGTGTTAAGCTCAGGGTAGGGTTAGGGTCAGGTTCAGGGTCAGGGTCAGCATCAGTGTTAGGGTCATGGTTAGCGTCAAGTTCAGGGTCAGGTTTAGGTTCAGGGTCAGGTTCAAGGTCAGGGTCAGATTTAGGGTCAATGTCAGGGTCAGGTTTAGGGTCAGGGTCATGGTTAGTGTCAGGGTCAGGGTGAGGGTCAGGGTCAGGGTCAGGGTCAGAGTTAGGGTCAGGGTCAGGGTCAGGGTCAGGGTCAGGGTCAGGTTTAGTGTCAGGGTCAGGGTCAGGTTTAGGGTCAGGGTCAGGATTAAGTTCAGGGTCATTTTTAGGGTCAGGGACAGGGTCAGTGTTAGGGTCAGGTTCAGGGTCAGGGTCAGGGTGAGGGTCAGGGTCAGGGTCAGGGTCAGATTTAGGGTCAGGGTCAGGGTAAGGGTCAGGGTCAGGTTTAGAGTCAGGGTGAGGGTCAGGGTGAGGGTCAGGGTCAGGGGAAGGGTTAGGGTCAGGGTCAGGGTTAGGGGCAGGGTCAGGGTCAGGGTAAATGTTAAGGTCAGGGTCAGGGTTAGGGTCAGGGTTAGGGTCAGGGTCAGGGTGAGTGTCAGGGTCAGGGTCAGGGTCAGGTTTAGGGTCAGGGTCAGGTTTAGGGTCAGGGTCAGGGTCCGGGTCAGGGTCAGGTTTAGAGTCAGGGTGAGGGTCAGTGTGAGGGTCAGGGTCTGGGTCAGGGTCAGGTTCTGGGTCAAAATCAGGGTCAGGTTCAGGGTTAAGTTCAGGGTCAGGGTTAAGTTCAGGGTCAGGGTCAGGGTTAGGTTTAGTGTCAGGGTCAGGGTTAGGATCAGGGTCAGGTTTAGGGTCAGGGTCAGCGTAAATTCAGGGTCAGGGTCAGGTTTAGGGTCAGCGTCAGGGTCAGCGTCAGGGTTAGGTGCAGGGTCAAGGTCAGGGTAAATGTTAAGGTCTGGGTCAGGGTTAGGGTCAGGTTCAGGGTCAGGGTCAGGGTCAGGGTTAGGGTCATGGTCATGGTCAGTGTCAGGGTTAGGCTGAGGGTGAGGGTGAGGGTCAGGGTTAAGTTCAGGATCAGGGTAAGGGTCAGATTCAGGGTCAGTGTGAGGGTCAAGCTTAACGTCAGGGTTAGGGTCACGGTCAGGGTCAGGTTTAGGGTCAGGGTCAGGGTAAGGGTCAGGTTTAGGTTCAGGCTCAGGGTCAGGTTCAGGGTGAGGGTCATGGTCAGGGTGAGGGTTAGGGTCAGGGTCAGGGTAACTGCGAGGGTCAGGGTTAAAATCAAAGTTAGGTTTAGGGTCAGGGTCAGGTTTAGAGTCAGGGTCAGGGTCAAAATCAGGGTCAGGGTCAGGATTAATTTCAGGGTCATGGTTAGGGTCAGTGTCAGTGTCAGGGTCAGGGTCAGGGTCAGGGTTAGGGTCAGGGTCAGGTTCAGGGTTAAGGTCATGGTTAGGGTCAAGTTCAGGGTCAGGTTTAGGTTCAGGTTCAGGGTCAGGGTCAGATTTAGTGTCAGGGTCAGGGTTAGGGGCAGGGTCAGGGTCAGGGTAAATGTTAAGGTCAGGGTCAGGGTCAGGGTCAATGTTTAGGGTCAGGGTCAGGTTTAGGGTCAGGGTCAGGGTCCGGGTCAGGGTCAGGTTTAGAGTCAGGGTGAGGGTCAATGTGAGGGTCAGGGTCTGGGTCAGGGTCAGGTTCTGGGTCAAAATCAGGGTCAGGTTCAGGGTTAAGTTCAGGGTCAGGGTCAGGGTTACGTTTAGGGTGAGGGTCAGTGTTAGTGTCAGGGTCACGGTTAGGATCAGGGTCAGGGTTAGGGTCAGGGTCAGGTTTAGGGTCAGTTTCAGGGTCAGGGTCAGGTTCAGTGTCAGGATCAGGGTGACGGTAAGGTTCAGGGTCAGGGTCAGGGTCAGGGTGAGGGTTATGGTCAGGGTCAGGGTTAGGGTCAGTGTTAAGGTCAGGGTCAGGGTTAGGGTCAGGTTCAGCGTCAGGGTCGGGGTAAGGTTCAGGGTCATGGTCAGGTTCAGGGTTAGGGTGAGGTTGAGGGTGAGGGTCAGTATTAATGTCAGGGTCAGGATCAGTGTGAGGGTCAGGGTTTAGGTCAGGGTTAGGGTCCGGTGTCAGGGTCAGGTTTAGGGTCAGGGTCAGGGTCAGCGTCAGGGTTAGGGGCAGGGTCAAGGTCAGGGTAAATGTTAAGGTCAGGGTCAGGTTTAGGTTCAGGTTCAGGGTCAGGGTCAGGGTCCGGGTGAGGGTTAGGGTCAGGGTCAGGTTCAGGGTTAAGGTCAGTGTCAGGGTCAGGTTCAGGTTTAGGGTGAGGGTCAGGGTTAGGGTCAGGTTCAGGGTCAGGGTCAGGGTCCGGGTGAGGGTCATGGTCAGGGTGAGGGTGAGGGTCAGGGTCAGGGTCAAGGACAGGGTCAGGTTTAGGGTCAGGGTCAGGGTTAGTGTCAAAGTCAGGGTCAGGTTTAGGGTCAGGTTTAGGGTGAGGTTCAGGGTCAGGGTCATTGTGAGGGTCAGGGTTAAGGTCAGGGTTAGGGTCAGGGTCAGTGTCAGGGTTATGGTCAGGTTCAGGGTCAGGTTTAGGGTCAGGGTCAGGGTCAAGTTCAGGGTCAGTGTTAAGCTCAGGGTAGGGTTAGGGTCAGGTTCAGGGTCAGGGTCAGCATCAGTGTTAGGGTCATGGTTAGCGTCAAGTTCAGGGTCAGGTTTAGGTTCAGGGTCAGGTTCAAGGTCAGGGTCAGATTTAGGGTCAATGTCAGGGTCAGGTTTAGGGTCAGGGTCATGGTTAGTGTCAGGGTCAGGGTGAGGGTCAGTGTCAGGGTCAGGGTCAGAGTTAGGGTCAGGGTCAGGGTCAGGGTCAGGGTCAGGGTCAGGTTTAGGGTCAGGGTCAGGGTCAGGTTTAGGGTCAGGGTCAGGTTCAGAGTCAGGGTCAGGTTTAGGGTCAGGGTCAGGATTAAGTTCAGGGTCATTTTTAGGGTCAGGGACAGGGTCAGGGTTAGGGTCAGGGTCAGGGTAAGTGTCAGGCTCAGGGTCACTGTGAGGGTCCTGGTTAAGATCAGGGTTTGGATTAGGGTCAGTGTCAGGTTTAGTGTCAGGGTCATGGTTAGGGTCAGTGTCAGTGTGAGGTTCACTGTAAGGGTCAAGGTCAGGGTTAGGGTCGGGTTCAGGGTCAGGGTCAGGGTCAGGTTTAGGGTCAGAGTCAGGGTTAGGGTCAAGGCCAGGGTCAGGGTTAAGTTCAGGGTCAGGGTGAGTGTCAGGGTCAGGGTCAGGGTCAGGGTAAGGGTCAGGGTCAGGTTTAGAGTCATGGTGAGCGTCAGAGTGAGGGTCAGTGTCAGGGGCAGGTTTAGGGTCAGGGTCAGGGTCAAGGTTAATGTCAGGGTCAGGGTCAGGTTTAGGGTGAGGGTTAGTGTTAGTGTCAGGGTCAGGGTTAGGGTCAGGGTCAGGGTTAGGGTCAGGGTCAGGGTAAATTCAGGTTCAGGGTCAGGTTAAAGGTCAAGGTCAGGGTTAGGGTCAGGGTCAGGGTAAATTCAGGTTCAGGGTCAGGTTAAAGGTCAAGGTCAGGGTTAGGGTCAGGGTCAGGTTTAGGGTCAGGGGTAGGGTGAGGTTGAGGTTCAGGGTCAGTGTCATGGTCAGGTTCAGGGTCAGGGTCAGGTTTAGGGTCAGTTTCAGGGTCAGGGTTAGGGTTAGGTTCAGGTTTAGGGTCAGGGGTATGGTGAGGTTGAGGTTCAGGGTCAGGGTCAGGGTTAGGGTCACGGTTAGGGTCAGGGTCAGGGTCAGGGTCAGTGTTAAGGTCTGGGTCAGGTTCAGGTTTAGGGTCAGGGTCAGGTTCAGGGTCAGGGTCAGGTTTACGGTCAGGCTCAAAATCAGGGTTAGGGTCAGGGTCAGGGTAAGGGTCAGGCTCAGGGTCACTGTGAGGGTCAGTGTTAAGGTCAGGGTTAGGGTTAGGGTCCGGGTCAGGTTTAGGGTCAGGGTCAGGGTCAAAATCAGGGTCAGGGTCAGGATTAAGTTCAGGGTCAGGGTTAGGGTCAGGGTCAGGTTCAGGGTCAGGGTCAGGGTCAGGTTTAGGGTCAGGGTCAGGGTGAGGGTTAGGGTTAGGGTCAGGTTCAGTGTCAGGATCAGGGTGACGGTCAGGTTCAGGGTCAGGGTCAGTGTCAGGGTGAGGGTTAGGGTCAGGGTCAGGGTTAGGGTCAGTGTTAAGGTCAGGGTCAGGGTTAGGGTCAGGTTCAGGGTCAGGGTCAGGGTAAATTCAGGTTCAGGGTCAGGTTAAAGGTCAAGGTCAGGGTTAGGGTCAGGGTCAGGTTTAGGGTCAGGGGTAGGGTGAGGTTGAGGTTCAGGGTCAGTGTCATGGTCAGGTTCAGGGTCAGGGTCAGGTTTAGGGTCAGTTTCAGGGTCAGGGTTAGGGTTAGGTTCAGGTTTAGGGTCAGGGGTATGGTGAGGTTGAGGTTCAGGGTCAGGGTCAGGGTTAGGGTCACGGTTAGGGTCAGGGTCAGGGTCAGGGTCAGTGTTAAGGTCAGGGTCAGGTTCAGGTTTAGGGTCAGGGTCAGGTTCAGGGTCAGGGTCAGGTTTAGGGTCAGGCTCAAAATCAGGGTTAGGGTCAGGGTCAGGGTAAGGGTCAGGCTCAGGGTCACTGTGAGGGTCAGTGTTAAGGTCAGGGTTAGGGTTAGGGTCCGGGTCAGGTTTAGGGTCAGGGTCAGGGTCAAAATCAGGGTCAGGGTCAGGATTAAGTTCAGGGTCAGGGTTAGGGTCAGGGTCAGGTTCAGGGTCAGGGTCAGGGTCAGGTTTAGGGTCAGGGTCAGGGTGAGGGTTAGGGTTAGGGTCAGGTTCAGTGTCAGGATCAGGGTGACGGTCAGGTTCAGGGTCAGGGTCAGTGTCAGGGTGAGGGTTAGGGTCAGGGTCAGGGTTAGGGTCAGTGTTAAGGTCAGGGTCAGGGTTAGGGTCAGGTTCAGGGTCAGGGTCGGGGTAAGGTTCACGGTCATGGTCAGGTTCAGGGTTAGGGTGAGGTTGAGGGTCAGGGTCAGTATTAATGTCAGGGTCAGGATCAGTGTGAGGGTCAGGGTTTAGGTCAGGGTTAGGGTCCGGTGTCAGGGTCAGGTTTAGGGTCAGGGTCAGGGTCAGCGTCAGGGTTAGGGGCAGGGTCAAGGTCAGGGTAAATGTTAAGGTCTGGGTCAGGTTTAGGGTCAGGTTCAGGGTCAGGGTCAGGGTCCGGGTGAGGGTTAGGGTCAGGGTCAGGTTCAGGGTTAAGGTCAGTGTCAGGGTCAGGTTCAGGTTTAGGGTGAGGGTCAGGGTTAGGGTCAGGATCAGGGTCAGGGTCAGGGTCAGGGTTAGGGTCATGGTCATGGTCAGTGTCACGGTCAAGCTTAAGGTCAGGTTCAGGGTCACGGTCAGGGTCAGGTTTAGGGTCAGGGTCAGGGTAAGGTTCAGGGTCAGGTTTAGGGTCAGGGGTAGGGTGAGGTTGAGGTTCAGGGTCAGTGTTAGGGTCAGGTTCAGGGTCAGGGTCAGGGTCAGGGTCAGGGTCAGTGTTAAGCTCAGGGTAGGGTTAGGGTCAGGTTCAGGGTCAGGGTCAGCATCAGTGTTAGGGTCATGGTTAGAGTCAAGTTCAGGGTCAGGTTTAGGTTCAGGGTCAGGTTCAAGGTCAGGGTCAGATTTAGGGTCAATGTCAGGGTCAGGTTTAGGGTCAGGGTCATGGTTAGTGTCAGGGTCAGGGTGAGGGTCAGGGTCAGGGTCAGGGTCAGAGTTAGGGTCAGGGTCAGGGTCAGGGTCAGGGTCAGGGTCAGGTTTAGTGTCAGGGTCAGGGTCAGGTTTAGGGTCAGGGTCAGGATTAAGTTCAGGGTCATTTTTAGGGTCAGGGTCAGGGTTAGGTTTAGTGTCAGGGTCAGGGTTAGGATCAGGGTCAGGTTTAGGGTCAGGGTCAGCGTAAATTCAGGGTCAGGGTCAGGTTTAGGGTCAGCGTCAGGGTCAGCGTCAGGGTTAGGTGCAGGGTCAAGGTCAGGGTAAATGTTAAGGTCTGGGTCAGGGTTAGGGTCAGGTTCAGGGTCAGGGTCAGGGTCAGGGTTAGGGTCATGGTCATGGTCAGTGTCAGGGTTAGGCTGAGGGTGAGGGTGAGGGTCAGGGTTAAGTTCAGGATCAGGGTAAGGGTCAGATTCAGGGTCAGTGTGAGGGTCAAGCTTAACGTCAGGGTTAGGGTCACGGTCAGGGTCAGGTTTAGGGTCAGGGTCAGGGTAAGGGTCAGGTTTAGGTTCAGGCTCAGGGTCAGGTTCAGGGTCAGGGTCAGGGTCAGGGTGAGGGTTAGGGTCAGGGTCAGGGTAACTGCGAGGGTCAGGGTTAAAATCAAAGTTAGGTTTAGGGTCAGGGTCAGGTTTAGAGTCAGGGTCAGGGTCAGGGTCAAAATCAGGGTCAGGGTCAGGATTAATTTCAGGGTCATGGTTAGGGTCAGTGTCAGTGTCAGGGTCAGGGTCAGGGTCAGGGTTAGGGTCAGGGTCAGGTTCAGGGTTAAGGTCATGGTTAGGGTCAAGTTCAGGGTCAGGTTTAGGTTCAGGTTCAGGGTCAGGGTCAGATTTAGTGTCAGGGTCAGGGTTAGGGGCAGGGTCAGGGTCAGGGTAAATGTTAAGGTCAGGGTCAGGGTCAGGGTCAATGTTTAGGGTCAGGGTCAGGGTGAGTGTCAGGGTCAGGGTCAGGGTCAATGTTTAGGGTCAGGGTCAGGTTTAGGGTCAGGGTCAGGGTCCGGGTCAGGGTCAGGTTTAGAGTCAGGGTGAGGGTCAATGTGAGGGTCAGGGTCTGGGTCAGGGTCAGGTTCTGGGTCAAAATCAGGGTCAGGTTCAGGGTTAAGTTCAGGGTCAGGGTCAGGGTTACGTTTAGGGTGAGGGTCAGTGTTAGTGTCAGGGTCACGGTTAGGATCAGGGTCAGGGTTAGGGTCAGGGTCAGGTTTAGGGTCAGTTTCAGGGTCAGGGTCAGGTTCAGTGTCAGGATCAGGGTGACGGTAAGGTTCAGGGTCAGGGTCAGGGTCAGGGTGAGGGTTATGGTCAGGGTCAGGGTTAGGGTCAGTGTTAAGGTCAGGGTCAGGGTTAGGGTCAGGTTCAGCGTCAGGGTCGGGGTAAGGTTCAGGGTCATGGTCAGGTTCAGGGTTAGGGTGAGGTTGAGGGTGAGGGTCAGTATTAATGTCAGGGTCAGGATCAGTGTGAGGGTCAGGGTTTAGGTCAGGGTTAGGGTCCGGTGTCAGGGTCAGGTTTAGGGTCAGGGTCAGGGTCAGCGTCAGGGTTAGGGGCAGGGTCAAGGTCAGGGTAAATGTTAAGGTCAGGGTCAGGTTTAGGTTCAGGTTCAGGGTCAGGGTCAGGGTCCGGGTGAGGGTTAGGGTCAGGGTCAGGTTCAGGGTTAAGGTCAGTGTCAGGGTCAGGTTCAGGTTTAGGGTGAGGGTCAGGGTTAGGGTCAGGTTCAGGGTCAGGGTCAGGGTCCGGGTGAGGGTCATGGTCAGGGTGAGGGTGAGGGTCAGGGTCAGGGTCAAGGACAGGGTCAGGTTTAGGGTCAGGGTCAGGGTTAGTGTCAAAGTCAGGGTCAGGTTTAGGGTCAGGTTTAGGGTGAGGTTCAGGGTCAGGGTCATTGTGAGGGTCAGGGTTAAGGTCAGGGTTAGGGTCAGGGTCAGTGTCAGGGTTATGGTCAGGTTCAGGGTCAGGTTTAGGGTCAGGGTCAGGGTCAAGTTCAGGGTCAGTGTTAAGCTCAGGGTAGGGTTAGGGTCAGGTTCAGGGTCAGGGTCAGCATCAGTGTTAGGGTCATGGTTAGCGTCAAGTTCAGGGTCAGGTTTAGGTTCAGGGTCAGGTTCAAGGTCAGGGTCAGATTTAGGGTCAATGTCAGGGTCAGGTTTAGGGTCAGGGTCATGGTTAGTGTCAGGGTCAGGGTGAGGGTCAGTGTCAGGGTCAGGGTCAGAGTTAGGGTCAGGGTCAGGGTCAGGGTCATGGTCAGGGTCAGGTTTAGGGTCAGGGTCAGGGTCAGGTTTAGGGTCAGGGTCAGGTTCAGAGTCAGGGTCAGGTTTAGGGTCAGGGTCAGGATTAAGTTCAGGGTCATTTTTAGGGTCAGGGACAGGGTCAGGGTTAGGGTCAGGGTCAGGGTAAGTGTCAGGCTCAGGGTCACTGTGAGGGTCCTGGTTAAGATCAGGGTTTGGATTAGGGTCAGTGTCAGGTTTAGTGTCAGGGTCATGGTTAGGGTCAGTGTCAGTGTGAGGTTCACTGTAAGGGTCAAGGTCAGGGTTAGGGTCAGGTTCAGGGTCAGGGTCAGGGTCAGGTTTAGGGTCAGAGTCAGGGTTAGGGTCAAGGCCAGGGTCAGGGTTAAGTTCAGGGTCAGGGTGAGTGTCAGGGTTGGGGTCAGGGTCAGGGTAAGGGTCAGGGTCAGGTTTAGAGTCATGGTGAGCGTCAGAGTGAGGGTCAGTGTCAGGGGCAGGTTTAGGGTCAGGGTCAGGGTCAAGGTTAATGTCAGGGTCAGGGCCAGGTTTAGGGTGAGGGTTAGTGTTAGTGTCAGGGTCAGGGTTAGGGTCAGGGTCAGGGTTAGGGTCAGGGTCAGGGTAAATTCAGGTTCAGGGTCAGGTTAAAGGTCAAGGTCAGGGTTAGGGTCAGGGTCAGGTTTAGGGTCAGGGGTAGGGTGAGGTTGAGGTTCAGGGTCAGTGTCATGGTCAGGTTCAGGGTCAGGGTCAGGTTTAGGGTCAGTTTCAGGGTCAGGGTTAGGGTTAGGTTCAGGTTTAGGGTCAGGGGTATGGTGAGGTTGAGGTTCAGGGTCAGGGTCAGGGTTAGGGTCACGGTTAGGGTCAGGGTCAGGGTCAGGGTCAGTGTTAAGGTCAGGGTCAGGTTCAGGTTTAGGGTCAGGGTCAGGTTCAGGGTCAGGGTCAGGTTTAGGGTCAGGCTCAAAATCAGGGTTAGGGTCAGGGTCAGGGTAAGGGTCAGGCTCAGGGTCACTGTGAGGGTCAGTGTTAAGGTCAGGGTTAGGGTTAGGGTCCGGGTCAGGTTTAGGGTCAGGGTCAGGGTCAAAATCAGGGTCAGGGTCAGGATTAAGTTCAGGGTCAGGGTTAGGGTCAGGGTCAGGTTCAGGGTCAGGGTCAGGGTCAGGTTTAGGGTCAGGGTCAGGGTGAGGGTTAGGGTTAGGGTCAGGTTCAGTGTCAGGATCAGGGTGACGGTCAGGTTCAGGGTCAGGGTCAGTGTCAGGGTGAGGGTTAGGGTCAGGGTCAGGGTTAGGGTCAGTGTTAAGGTCAGGGTCAGGGTTAGGGTCAGGTTCAGGGTCAGGGTCGGGGTAAGGTTCACGGTCATGGTCAGGTTCAGGGTTAGGGTCAGGTTGAGGGTCAGGGTCAGTATTAATGTCAGGGTCAGGATCAGTGTGAGGGTCAGGGTTTAGGTCAGGGTTAGGGTCCGGTGTCAGGGTCAGGTTTAGGGTCAGGGTCAGGGTCAGCGTCAGGGTTAGGGGCAGGGTCAAGGTCAGGGTAAATGTTAAGGTCTGGGTCAGGTTTAGGGTCAGGTTCAGGGTCAGGGTCAGGGTCCGGGTGAGGGTTAGGGTCAGGGTCAGGTTCAGGGTTAAGGTCAGTGTCAGGGTCAGGTTCAGGTTTAGGGTGAGGGTCAGGGTTAGGGTCAGGATCAGGGTCAGGGTCAGGGTCAGGGTTAGGGTCATGGTCATGGTCAGTGTCACGGTCAAGCTTAAGGTCAGGTTCAGGGTCACGGTCAGGGTCAGGTTTAGGGTCAGGGTCAGGGTAAGGTTCAGGGTCAGGTTTAGGGTCAGGGGTAGGGTGAGGTTGAGGTTCAGGGTCAGTGTTAGGGTCAGGTTCAGGGTCAGGGTCAGGGTCAGGGTCAGGGTAAGTGTCAGGGTCAGGGTCAGGGTCAGGGTCAAGTTCAGGGTCAGTGTTAAGCTCAGGGTAGGGTTAGGGTCAGGTTCAGGGTCAGGGTCAGCATCAGTGTTAGGGTCATGGTTAGCGTCAAGTTCAGGGTCAGGTTTAGGTTCAGGGTCAGGTTCAAGGTCAGGGTCAGATTTAGGGTCAATGTCAGGGTCAGGTTTAGGGTCAGGGTCATGGTTAGTGTCAGGGTCAGGGTGAGGGTCAGGGTCAGGGTCAGGGTCAGAGTTAGGGTCAGGGTCAGGGTCAGGGTCAGGGTCAGGGTCAGGTTTAGTGTCAGGGTCAGGGTCAGGTTTAGGGTCAGGGTCAGGATTAAGTTCAGGGTCATTTTTAGGGTCAGGGACAGGGTCAGGGTTAGGGTCAGGGTCAGGGTAAGGTTCAGGGTGAGGGTGAGGGTCAGGGTCAGGGTCAGATTTAGGGTCAGGGTCAGGGTAAGGGTCAGGGTCAGGTTTAGAGTCAGGGTGAGGGTCAGGGTGAGGGTCAGGGTCAGGGGAAGGGTTAGGGTCAGGGTCAGGGTTAGGGGCAGGGTCAGGGTCAGGGTAAATGTTAAGGTCAGGGTCAGGGTTAGGGTCAGGGTTAGGGTCAGGGTCAGGGTGAGTGTCAGGGTCAGGGTCAGGGTCAGGTTTAGGGTCAGGGTCAGGTTTAGGGTCAGGGTCAGGGTCCGGGTCAGGGTCAGGTTTAGAGTCAGGGTGAGGGTCAGTGTGAGGGTCAGGGTCTGGGTCAGGGTCAGGTTCTGGGTCAAAATCAGGGTCAGGTTCAGGCTTAAGTTCAGGGTCAGGGTCAAGGTTAAGTTCAGGGTCAGGGTCAGGGTTTGGTTTAGTGTCAGGGTCAGGGTTAGGATCAGGGTCAGGTTTAGGGTCAGGGTCAGCGTAAATTCAGGGTCAGGGTCAGGTTTAGGGTCAGCGTCAGGGTCAGCGTCAGGGTTAGGTGCAGGGTCAAGGTCAGGGTAAATGTTAAGGTCTGGGTCAGGGTTAGGGTCAGGTTCAGGGTCAGGGTCAGGGTCAGGGTTAGGGTCATGGTCATGGTCAGTGTCAGGGTTAGGCTGAGGGTGAGGGTGAGGGTCAGGGTTAAGTTCAGGATCAGGGTAAGGGTCAGATTCAGGGTCAGTGTGAGGGTCAAGCTTAACGTCAGGGTTAGGGTCACGGTCAGGGTCAGGTTTAGGGTCAGGGTCAGGGTAAGGGTCAGGTTTAGGTTCAGGCTCAGGGTCAGGTTCAGGGTGAGGGTCATGGTCAGGGTGAGGGTTAGGGTCAGGGTCAGGGTAACTGCGAGGGTCAGGGTTAAAATCAAAGTTAGGTTTAGGGTCAGGGTCAGGTTTAGAGTCAGGGTCAGGGTCAAAATCAGGGTCAGGGTCAGGATTAATTTCAGGGTCATGGTTAGGGTCAGTGTCAGTGTCAGGGTCAGGGTCAGGGTCAGGGTTAGGGTCAGGGTCAGGTTCAGGGTTAAGGTCATGGTTAGGGTCAAGTTCAGGGTCAGGTTTAGGTTCAGGTTCAGGGTCAGGGTCAGATTTAGTGTCAGGGTCAGGGTTAGGGGCAGGGTCAGGGTCAGGGTAAATGTTAAGGTCAGGGTCAGGGTCAGGGTCAATGTTTAGGGTCAGGGTAAGGGTGAGTGTCAGGGTCAGGGTCAGGGTCAATGTTTAGGGTCAGGGTCAGGTTTAGGGTCAGGGTCAGGGTCCGGGTCAGGGTCAGGTTTAGAGTCAGGGTGAGGGTCAATGTGAGGGTCAGGGTCTGGGTCAGGGTCAGGTTCTGGGTCAAAATCAGGGTCAGGTTCAGGGTTAAGTTCAGGGTCAGGGTCAGGGTTACGTTTAGGGTGAGGGTCAGTGTTAGTGTCAGGGTCACGGTTAGGATCAGGGTCAGGGTTAGGGTCAGGGTCAGGTTTAGGGTCAGTTTCAGGGTCAGGGTCAGGTTCAGTGTCAGGATCAGGGTGACGGTAAGGTTCAGGGTCAGGGTCAGGGTCAGGGTGAGGGTTATGGTCAGGGTCAGGGTTAGGGTCAGTGTTAAGGTCAGGGTCAGGGTTAGGGTCAGGTTCAGCGTCAGGGTCGGGGTAAGGTTCAGGGTCATGGTCAGGTTCAGGGTTAGGGTGAGGTTGAGGGTGAGGGTCAGTATTAATGTCAGGGTCAGGATCAGTGTGAGGGTCAGGGTTTAGGTCAGGGTTAGGGTCTGGTGTCAGGGTCAGGTTTAGGGTCAGGGTCAGGGTCAGCGTCAGGGTTAGGGGCAGGGTCAAGGTCAGGGTAAATGTTAAGGTCAGGGTCAGGTTTAGGTTCAGGTTCAGGGTCAGGGTCAGGGTCCGGGTGAGGGTTAGGGTCAGGGTCAGGTTCAGGGTTAAGGTCAGTGTCAGGGTCAGGTTCAGGTTTAGGGTGAGGGTCAGGGTTAGGGTCAGGTTCAGGGTCAGGGTCAGGGTCCGGGTGAGGGTCATGGTCAGGGTGAGGGTGAGGGTCAGGGTCAGGGTCAAGGACAGGGTCAGGTTTAGGGTCAGGGTCAGGGTTAGTGTCAAAGTCAGGGTCAGGTTTAGGGTCAGGTTTAGGGTGAGGTTCAGGGTCAGGGTCATTGTGAGGGTCAGGGTTAAGGTCAGGGTTAGGGTCAGGGTCAGTGTCAGGGTTATGGTCAGGTTCAGGGTCAGGTTTAGGGTCAGGGTCAGGGTCAAGTTCAGGGTCAGTGTTAAGCTCAGGGTAGGGTTAGGGTCAGGTTCAGGGTCAGGGTCAGCATCAGTGTTAGGGTCATGGTTAGCGTCAAGTTCAGGGTCAGGTTTAGGTTCAGGGTCAGGTTCAAGGTCAGGGTCAGATTTAGGGTCAATGTCAGGGTCAGGTTTAGGGTCAGGGTCATGGTTAGTGTCAGGGTCAGGGTGAGGGTCAGTGTCAGGGTCAGGGTCAGAGTTAGGGTCAGGGTCAGGGTCAGGGTCATGGTCAGGGTCAGGTTTAGGGTCAGGGTCAGGGTCAGGTTTAGGGTCAGGGTCAGGTTCAGAGTCAGGGTCAGGTTTAGGGTCAGGGTCAGGATTAAGTTCAGGGTCATTTTTAGGGTCAGGGACAGGGTCAGGGTTAGGGTCAGGGTCAGGGTAAGTGTCAGGCTCAGGGTCACTGTGAGGGTCCTGGTTAAGATCAGGGTTTGGATTAGGGTCAGTGTCAGGTTTAGTGTCAGGGTCATGGTTAGGGTCAGTGTCAGTGTGAGGTTCACTGTAAGGGTCAAGGTCAGGGTTAGGGTCGGGTTCAGGGTCAGGGTCAGGGTCAGGTTTAGGGTCAGAGTCAGGGTTAGGGTCAAGGCCAGGGTCAGGGTTAAGTTCAGGGTCAGGGTGAGTGTCAGGGTTGGGGTCAGGGTCAGGGTAAGGGTCAGGGTCAGGTTTAGAGTCATGGTGAGCGTCAGAGTGAGGGTCAGTGTCAGGGGCAGGTTTAGGGTCAGGGTCAGGGTCAAGGTTAATGTCAGGGTCAGGGTCAGGTTTAGGGTGAGGGTTAGTGTTAGTGTCAGGGTCAGGGTTAGTGTCAGGGTCAGGGTTAGGGTCAGGGTCAGGGTAAATTCAGGTTCAGGGTCAGGTTAAAGGTCAAGGTCAGGGTTAGGGTCAGGGTCAGGGTAAATTCAGGTTCAGGGTCAGGTTAAAGGTCAAGGTCAGGGTTAGGGTCAGGGTCAGGTTTAGGGTCAGGGGTAGGGTGAGGTTGAGGTTCAGGGTCAGTGTCATGGTCAGGTTCAGGGTCAGGGTCAGGTTTAGGGTCAGTTTCAGGGTCAGGGTTAGGGTTAGGTTCAGGTTTAGGGTCAGGGGTATGGTGAGGTTGAGGTTCAGGGTCAGGGTCAGGGTTAGGGTCACGGTTAGGGTCAGGGTCAGGGTCAGGGTCAGTGTTAAGGTCAGGGTCAGGTTCAGGTTTAGGGTCAGGGTCAGGTTCAGGGTCAGGGTCAGGTTTAGGGTCAGGCTCAAAATCAGGGTTAGGGTCAGGGTCAGGGTAAGGGTCAGGCTCAGGGTCACTGTGAGGGTCAGTGTTAAGGTCAGGGTTAGGGTTAGGGTCCGGGTCAGGTTTAGGGTCAGGGTCAGGGTCAAAATCAGGGTCAGGGTCAGGATTAAGTTCAGGGTCAGGGTTAGGGTCAGGGTCAGGTTCAGGGTCAGGGTCAGGGTCAGGTTTAGGGTCAGGGTCAGGGTGAGGGTTAGGGTTAGGGTCAGGTTCAGTGTCAGGATCAGGGTGACGGTCAGGTTCAGGGTCAGGGTCAGTGTCAGGGTGAGGGTTAGGGTCAGGGTCAGGGTTAGGGTCAGTGTTAAGGTCAGGGTCAGGGTTAGGGTCAGGTTCAGGGTCAGGGTCGGGGTAAGGTTCACGGTCATGGTCAGGTTCAGGGTTAGGGTGAGGTTGAGGGTCAGGGTCAGTATTAATGTCAGGGTCAGGATCAGTGTGAGGGTCAGGGTTTAGGTCAGGGTTAGGGTCCGGTGTCAGGGTCAGGTTTAGGGTCAGGGTCAGGGTCAGCGTCAGGGTTAGGGGCAGGGTCAAGGTCAGGGTAAATGTTAAGGTCAGGGTCAGGTTTAGGGTCAGGTTCAGGGTCAGGGTCAGGGTCCGGGTGAGGGTTAGGGTCAGGGTCAGGTTCAGGGTTAAGGTCAGTGTCAGGGTCAGGTTCAGGTTTAGGGTGAGGGTCAGGGTTAGGGTCAGGATCAGGGTCAGGGTCAGGGTCAGGGTTAGGGTCATGGTCATGGTCAGTGTCACGGTCAAGCTTAAGGTCAGGTTCAGGGTCACGGTCAGGTTCAGGTTTAGGGTCAGGGTCAGGGTAAGGTTCAGGGTCAGGTTTAGGGTCAGGGGTAGGGTGAGGTTGAGGTTCAGGGTCAGTGTTAGGGTCAGGTTCAGGGTCAGGGTCAGGGTCAGGGTCAGGGTAAGTGTCAGGGTCAGGGTCAGGGTCAGGGTCAAGTTCAGGGTCAGTGTTAAGCTCAGGGTAGGGTTAGGGTCAGGGTCAGGGTCAGGGTCAGCATCAGTGTTAGGGTCATGGTTAGCGTCAAGTTCAGGGTCAGGTTTAGGTTCAGGGTCAGGTTCAAGGTCAGGGTCAGATTTAGGGTCAATGTCAGGGTCAGGTTTAGGGTCAGGGTCATGGTTAGTGTCAGGGTCAGGGTGAGGGTCAGTGTCAGGGTCAGGGTCAGGGTCAGAGTTAGGGTCAGGGTCAGGGTCAGGGTCAGGGTCAGGGTCAGGTTTAGTGTCAGGGTCAGGGTCAGGTTTAGGGTCAGGGTCAGGATTAAGTTCAGGGTCATTTTTAGGGTCAGGGACAGGGTCAGTGTTAGGGTCAGGTTCAGGGTCAGGGTCAGGGTGAGGGTCAGGGTCAGGGTCAGGGTCAGATTTAGGGTCAGGGTCAGGGTAAGGGTCAGGGTCAGGTTTAGAGTCAGGGTGAGGGTCAGGGTGAGGGTCAGGGTCAGGGGAAGGGTTAGGGTCAGGGTCAGGGTTAGGGGCAGGGTCAGGGTCAGGGTAAATGTTAAGGTCAGGGTCAGGGTTAGGGTCAGGGTTAGGGTCAGGGTCAGGGTGAGTGTCAGGGTCAGGGTCAGGGTCAGGTTTAGGGTCAGGGTCAGGTTTAGGGTCAGGGTCAGGGTCCGGGTCAGGGTCAGGTTTAGAGTCAGGGTGAGGGTCAGTGTGAGGGTCAGGGTCTGGGTCAGGGTCAGGTTCTGGGTCAAAATCAGGGTCAGGTTCAGGGTTAAGTTCAGGGTCAGGGTTAAGTTCAGGGTCAGGGTCAGGGTTAGGTTTAGTGTCAGGGTCAGGGTTAGGATCAGGGTCAGGTTTAGGGTCAGGGTCAGCGTAAATTCAGGGTCAGGGTCAGGTTTAGGGTCAGCGTCAGGGTCAGCGTCAGGGTTAGGTGCAGGGTCAAGGTCAGGGTAAATGTTAAGGTCTGGGTCAGGGTTAGGGTCAGGTTCAGGGTCAGGGTCAGGGTCAGGGTTAGGGTCATGGTCATGGTCAGTGTCAGGGTTAGGCTGAGGGTGAGGGTGAGGGTCAGGGTTAAGTTCAGGATCAGGGTAAGGGTCAGATTCAGTGTCAGTGTGAGGGTCAAGCTTAACGTCAGGGTTAGGGTCACGGTCAGGGTCAGGTTTAGGGTCAGGGTCAGGGTAAGGGTCAGGTTTAGGTTCAGGCTCAGGGTCAGGTTCAGGGTGAGGGTCATGGTCAGGGTGAGGGTTAGGGTCAGGGTCAGGGTAACTGCGAGGGTCAGGGTTAAAATCAAAGTTAGGTTTAGGGTCAGGGTCAGGTTTAGAGTCAGGGTCAGGGTCAAAATCAGGGTCAGGGTCAGGATTAATTTCAGGGTCATGGTTAGGGTCAGTGTCAGTGTCAGGGTCAGGGTCAGGGTCAGGGTTAGGGTCAGGGTCAGGTTCAGGGTTAAGGTCATGGTTAGGGTCAAGTTCAGGGTCAGGTTTAGGTTCAGGTTCAGGGTCAGGGTCAGATTTAGTGTCAGGGTCAGGGTTAGGGGCAGGGTCAGGGTCAGGGTAAATGTTAAGGTCAGGGTCAGGGTCAGGGTCAATGTTTAGGGTCAGGGTCAGGGTGAGTGTCAGGGTCAGGGTCAGGGTCAATGTTTAGGGTCAGGGTCAGGTTTAGGGTCAGGGTCAGGGTCCGGGTCAGGGTCAGGTTTAGAGTCAGGGTGAGGGTCAATGTGAGGGTCAGGGTCTGGGTCAGGGTCAGGTTCTGGGTCAAAATCAGGGTCAGGTTCAGGGTTAAGTTCAGGGTCAGGGTCAGGGTTACGTTTAGGGTGAGGGTCAGTGTTAGTGTCAGGGTCACGGTTAGGATCAGGGTCAGGGTTAGGGTCAGGGTCAGGTTTAGGGTCAGTTTCAGGGTCAGGGTCAGGTTCAGTGTCAGGATCAGGGTGACGGTAAGGTTCAGGGTCAGGGTCAGGGTCAGGGTGAGGGTTATGGTCAGGGTCAGGGTTAGGGTCAGTGTTAAGGTCAGGGTCAGGGTTAGGGTCAGGTTCAGCGTCAGGGTCGGGGTAAGGTTCAGGGTCATGGTCAGGTTCAGGGTTAGGGTGAGGTTGAGGGTGAGGGTCAGTATTAATGTCAGGGTCAGGATCAGTGTGAGGGTCAGGGTTTAGGTCAGGGTTAGGGTCCGGTGTCAGGGTCAGGTTTAGGGTCAGGGTCAGGGTCAGCGTCAGGGTTAGGGGCAGGGTCAAGGTCAGGGTAAATGTTAAGGTCAGGGTCAGGTTTAGGTTCAGGTTCAGGGTCAGGGTCAGGGTCCGGGTGAGGGTTAGGGTCAGGGTCAGGTTCAGGGTTAAGGTCAGTGTCAGGGTCAGGTTCAGGTTTAGGGTGAGGGTCAGGGTTAGGGTCAGGTTCAGGGTCAGGGTCAGGGTCCGGGTGAGGGTCATGGTCAGGGTGAGGGTGAGGGTCAGGGTCAGGGTCAAGGACAGGGTCAGGTTTAGGGTCAGGGTCAGGGTTAGTGTCAAAGTCAGGGTCAGGTTTAGGGTCAGGTTTAGGGTGAGGTTCAGGGTCAGGGTCATTGTGAGGGTCAGGGTTAAGGTCAGGGTTAGGGTCAGGGTCAGTGTCAGGGTTATGGTCAGGTTCAGGGTCAGGTTTAGGGTCAGGGTCAGGGTCAAGTTCAGGGTCAGTGTTAAGCTCAGGGTAGGGTTAGGGTCAGGTTCAGGGTCAGGGTCAGCATCAGTGTTAGGGTCATGGTTAGCGTCAAGTTCAGGGTCAGGTTTAGGTTCAGGGTCAGGTTCAAGGTCAGGGTCAGATTTAGGGTCAATGTCAGGGTCAGGTTTAGGGTCAGGGTCATGGTTAGTGTCAGGGTCAGGGTGAGGGTCAGTGTCAGGGTCAGGGTCAGAGTTAGGGTCAGGGTCAGGGTCAGGGTCATGGTCAGGGTCAGGTTTAGGGTCAGGGTCAGGGTCAGGTTTAGGGTCAGGGTCAGGTTCAGAGTCAGGGTCAGGTTTAGGGTCAGGGTCAGGATTAAGTTCAGGGTCATTTTTAGGGTCAGGGACAGGGTCAGGGTTAGGGTCAGGGTCAGGGTAAGTGTCAGGCTCAGGGTCACTGTGAGGGTCCTGGTTAAGATCAGGGTTTGGATTAGGGTCAGTGTCAGGTTTAGTGTCAGGGTCATGGTTAGGGTCAGTGTCAGTGTGAGGTTCACTGTAAGGGTCAAGGTCAGGGTTAGGGTCGGGTTCAGGGTCAGGGTCAGGGTCAGGTTTAGGGTCAGAGTCAGGGTTAGGGTCAAGGCCAGGGTCAGGGTTAAGATCAGGGTCAGGGTGAGTGTCAGGGTTGGGGTCAGGGTCAGGGTAAGGGTCAGGGTCAGGTTTAGAGTCATGGTGAGCGTCAGAGTGAGGGTCAGTGTCAGGGGCAGGTTTAGGGTCAGGGTCAGGGTCAAGGTTAATGTCAGGGTCAGGGTCAGGTTTAGGGTGAGGGTTAGTGTTAGTGTCAGGGTCAGGGTTAGGGTCAGGGTCAGGGTTAGGGTCAGGGTCAGGGTAAATTCAGGTTCAGGGTCAGGTTAAAGGTCAAGGTCAGGGTTAGGGTCAGGGTCAGGGTAAATTCAGGTTCAGGGTCAGGTTAAAGGTCAAGGTCAGGGTTAGGGTCAGGGTCAGGTTTAGGGTCAGGGGTAGGGTGAGGTTGAGGTTCAGGGTCAGTGTCATGGTCAGGTTCAGGGTCAGGGTCAGGTTTAGGGTCAGTTTCAGGGTCAGGGTTAGGGTTAGGTTCAGGTTTAGGGTCAGGGGTATGGTGAGGTTGAGGTTCAGGGTCAGGGTCAGGGTTAGGGTCACGGTTAGGGTCAGGGTCAGGGTCAGGGTCAGTGTTAAGGTCAGGGTCAGGTTCAGGTTTAGGGTCAGGGTCAGGTTCAGGGTCAGGGTCAGGTTTAGGGTCAGGCTCAAAATCAGGGTTAGGGTCAGGGTCAGGGTAAGGGTCAGGCTCAGGGTCACTGTGAGGGTCAGTGTTAAGGTCAGGGTTAGGGTTAGGGTCCGGGTCAGGTTTAGGGTCAGGGTCAGGGTCAAAATCAGGGTCAGGGTCAGGATTAAGTTCAGGGTCAGGGTTAGGGTCAGGGTCAGGTTCAGGGTCAGGGTCAGGGTCAGGTTTAGGGTCAGGGTCAGGGTGAGGGTTAGGGTTAGGGTCAGGTTCAGTGTCAGGATCAGGGTGACGGTCAGGTTCAGGGTCAGGGTCAGTGTCAGGGTGAGGGTTAGGGTCAGGGTCAGGGTTAGGGTCAGTGTTAAGGTCAGGGTCAGGGTTAGGGTCAGGTTCAGGGTCAGGGTCGGGGTAAGGTTCACGGTCATGGTCAGGTTCAGGGTTAGGGTGAGGTTGAGGGTCAGGGTCAGTATTAATGTCAGGGTCAGGATCAGTGTGAGGGTCAGGGTTTAGGTCAGGGTTAGGGTCCGGTGTCAGGGTCAGGTTTAGGGTCAGGGTCAGGGTCAGCGTCAGGGTTAGGGGCAGGGTCAAGGTCAGGGTAAATGTTAAGGTCTGGGTCAGGTTTAGGGTCAGGTTCAGGGTCAGGGTCAGGGTCCGGGTGAGGGTTAGGGTCAGGGTCAGGTTCAGGGTTAAGGTCAGTGTCAGGGTCAGGGTCAGGTTTAGGGTGAGGGTCAGGGTTAGGGTCAGGTTCAGGGTCAGGGTCAGGGTCCGGGTGAGGGTCATGGTCAGGGTGAGGGTGAGGGTCAGGGTCAGGGTCAAGGACAGGGTCAGGTTTAGGGTCAGGGTCAGGGTTAGTGTCAAAGTCAGGGTCAGGTTTAGGGTCAGGTTTAGGGTGAGGTTCAGGGTCAGGGTCATTGTGAGGGTCAGGGTTAAGGTCAGGGTTAGGGTCAGGGTCAGTGTCAGGGTTATGGTCAGGTTCAGGGTCAGGTTTAGGGTCAGGGTCAGGGTCAAGTTCAGGGTCAGTGTTAAGCTCAGGGTAGGGTTAGGGTCAGGTTCAGGGTCAGGGTCAGCATCAGTGTTAGGGTCATGGTTAGCGTCAAGTTCAGGGTCAGGTTTAGGTTCAGGGTCAGGTTCAAGGTCAGGGTCAGATTTAGGGTCAATGTCAGGGTCAGGTTTAGGGTCAGGGTCATGGTTAGTGTCAGGGTCAGGGTGAGGGTCAGTGTCAGGGTCAGGGTCAGAGTTAGGGTCAGGGTCAGGGTCAGGGTCATGGTCAGGGTCAGGTTTAGGGTCAGGGTCAGGGTCAGGTTTAGGGTCAGGGTCAGGTTCAGAGTCAGGGTCAGGTTTAGGGTCAGGGTCAGGATTAAGTTCAGGGTCATTTTTAGGGTCAGGGACAGGGTCAGGGTTAGGGTCAGGGTCAGGGTAAGTGTCAGGCTCAGGGTCACTGTGAGGGTCCTGGTTAAGATCAGGGTTTGGATTAGGGTCAGTGTCAGGTTTAGTGTCAGGGTCATGGTTAGGGTCAGTGTCAGTGTGAGGTTCACTGTAAGGGTCAAGGTCAGGGTTAGGGTCGGGTTCAGGGTCAGGGTCAGGGTCAGGTTTAGGGTCAGAGTCAGGGTTAGGGTCAAGGCCAGGGTCAGGGTTAAGTTCAGGGTCAGGGTGAGTGTCAGGGTTGGGGTCAGGGTCAGGGTAAGGGTCAGGGTCAGGTTTAGAGTCATGGTGAGCGTCAGAGTGAGGGTCAGTGTCAGGGGCAGGTTTAGGGTCAGGGTCAGGGTCAAGGTTAATGTCAGGGTCAGGGTCAGGTTTAGGGTGAGGGTTAGTGTTAGTGTCAGGGTCAGGGTTAGGGTCAGGGTCAGGGTTAGGGTCAGGGTCAGGGTAAATTCAGGTTCAGGGTCAGGTTAAAGGTCAAGGTCAGGGTTAGGGTCAGGGTCAGGGTAAATTCAGGTTCAGGGTCAGGTTAAAGGTCAAGGTCAGGGTTAGGGTCAGGGTCAGGTTTAGGGTCAGGGGTAGGGTGAGGTTGAGGTTCAGGGTCAGTGTCATGGTCAGGTTCAGGGTCAGGGTCAGGTTTAGGGTCAGTTTCAGGGTCAGGGTTAGGGTTAGGTTCAGGTTTAGGGTCAGGGGTATGGTGAGGTTGAGGTTCAGGGTCAGGGTCAGGGTTAGGGTCACGGTTAGGGTCAGGGTCAGGGTCAGGGTCAGTGTTAAGGTCAGGGTCAGGTTCAGGTTTAGGGTCAGGGTCAGGTTCAGGGTCAGGGTCAGGTTTAGGGTCAGGCTCAAAATCAGGGTTAGGGTCAGGGTCAGGGTAAGGGTCAGGCTCAGGGTCACTGTGAGGGTCAGTGTTAAGGTCAGGGTTAGGGTTAGGGTCCGGGTCAGGTTTAGGGTCAGGGTCAGGGTCAAAATCAGGGTCAGGGTCAGGATTAAGTTCAGGGTCAGGGTTAGGGTCAGGGTCAGGTTCAGGGTCAGGGTCAGGGTCAGGTTTAGGGTCAGGGTCAGGGTGAGGGTTAGGGTTAGGGTCAGGTTCAGTGTCAGGATCAGGGTGACGGTCAGGTTCAGGGTCAGGGTCAGTGTCAGGGTGAGGGTTAGGGTCAGGGTCAGGGTTAGGGTCAGTGTTAAGGTCAGGGTCAGGGTTAGGGTCAGGTTCAGGGTCAGGGTCGGGGTAAGGTTCACGGTCATGGTCAGGTTCAGGGTTAGGGTGAGGTTGAGGGTGAGGGTCAGTATTAATGTCAGGGTCAGGATCAGTGTGAGGGTCAGGGTTTAGGTCAGGGTTAGGGTCCGGTGTCAGGGTCAGGTTTAGGGTCAGGGTCAGGGTCAGCGTCAGGGTTAGGGGCAGGGTCAAGGTCAGGGTAAATGTTAAGGTCTGGGTCAGGTTTAGGGTCAGGTTCAGGGTCAGGGTCAGGGTCCGGGTGAGGGTTAGGGTCAGGGTCAGGTTCAGGGTTAAGGTCAGTGTCAGGGTCAGGTTCAGGTTTAGGGTGAGGGTCAGGGTTAGGGTCAGGATCAGGGTCAGGGTCAGGGTCAGGGTTAGGGTCATGGTCATGGTGAGTGTCACGGTCAAGCTTAAGGTCAGGTTCAGGGTCACTGTCAGGGTCAGGTTTAGGGTCAGGGTCAGGGTAAGTGTCAGGGTCAGGGTCAGGGTCAGGGTCAAGTTCAGGGTCAGTGTTAAGCTCAGGGTAGGGTTAGGGTCAGGGTCAGGGTCAGGGTCAGCATCAGTGTTAGGGTCATGGTTAGCGTCAAGTTCAGGGTCAGGTTTAGGTTCAGGGTCAGGTTCAAGGTCAGGGTCAGATTTAGGGTCAATGTCAGGGTCAGGTTTAGGGTCAGGGTCATGGTTAGTGTCAGGGTCAGGGTGAGGGTCAGTGTCAGGGTCAGGGTCAGAGTTAGGGTCAGGGTCAGGGTCAGGGTCAGGGTCAGGGTCAGGTTTAGTGTCAGGGTCAGGGTCAGGTTTAGGGTCAGGGTCAGGATTAAGTTCAGGGTCATTTTTAGGGTCAGGGACAGGGTCAGGGTTAGGGTCAGGGTCAGGGTAAGGTTCAGGGTGAGGGTCAGGGTCAGGGTCAGGGTCAGATTTAGGGTCAGGGTCAGGGTAAGGGTCAGGGTCAGGTTTAGAGTCAGGGTGAGGGTCAGGGTGAGGGTCAGGGTCAGGGGAAGGGTTAGGGTCAGGGTCAGGGTTAGGGGCAGGGTCAGGGTCAGGGTAAATGTTAAGGTCAGGGTCAGGGTTAGGGTCAGGGTTAGGGTCAGGGTCAGGGTGAGTGTCAGGGTCAGGGTCAGGGTCAGGTTTAGGGTCAGGGTCAGGTTTAGGGTCAGGGTCAGGGTCCGGGTCAGGGTCAGGTTTAGAGTCAGGGTGAGGGTCAGTGTGAGGGTCAGGGTCTGGGTCAGGGTCAGGTTCTGGGTCAAAATCAGGGTCAGGTTCAGGCTTAAGTTCAGGGTCAGGGTCAGGGTTAAGTTCAGGGTCAGGGTCAGGGTTAGGTTTAGTGTCAGGGTCAGGGTTAGGATCAGGGTCAGTTTTAGGGTCAGGGTCAGCGTAAATTCAGGGTCAGGGTCAGGTTTAGGGTCAGCGTCAGGGTCAGCGTCATGGTTAGGTGCAGGGTCAAGGTCAGGGTAAATGTTAAGGTCTGGGTCAGGGTTAGGGTCAGGTTCAGGGTCAGGGTCAGGGTCAGGGTTAGGGTCATGGTCATGGTCAGTGTCAGGGTTAGGCTGAGGGTGAGGGTGAGGGTCAGGGTTAAGTTCAGGATCAGGGTAAGGGTCAGATTCAGGGTCAGTGTGAGGGTCAAGCTTAACGTCAGGGTTAGGGTCACGGTCAGGGTCAGGTTTAGGGTCAGGGTCAGGGTAAGGGTCAGGTTTAGGTTCAGGCTCAGGGTCAGGTTCAGGGTGAGGGTCATGGTCAGGGTGAGGGTTAGGGTCAGGGTCAGGGTAACTGCGAGGGTCAGGGTTAAAATCAAAGTTAGGTTTAGGGTCAGGGTCAGGTTTAGAGTCAGGGTCAGGGTCAAAATCAGGGTCAGGGTCAGGATTAATTTCAGGGTCATGGTTAGGGTCAGTGTCAGTGTCAGGGTCAGGGTCAGGGTCAGGGTTAGGGTCAGGGTCAGGTTCAGGGTTAAGGTCATGGTTAGGGTCAAGTTCAGGGTCAGGTTTAGGTTCAGGTTCAGGGTCAGGGTCAGATTTAGTGTCAGGGTCAGGGTTAGGGGCAGGGTCAGGGTCAGGGTAAATGTTAAGGTCAGGGTCAGGGTCAGGGTCAATGTTTAGGGTCAGGGTCAGGGTGAGTGTCAGGGTCAGGGTCAGGGTCAATGTTTAGGGTCAGGGTCAGGTTTAGGGTCAGGGTCAGGGTCCGGGTCAGGGTCAGGTTTAGAGTCAGGGTGAGGGTCAATGTGAGGGTCAGGGTCTGGGTCAGGGTCAGGTTCTGGGTCAAAATCAGGGTCAGGTTCAGGGTTAAGTTCAGGGTCAGGGTCAGGGTTACGTTTAGGGTGAGGGTCAGTGTTAGTGTCAGGGTCACGGTTAGGATCAGGGTCAGGGTTAGGGTCAGGGTCAGGTTTAGGGTCAGTTTCAGGGTCAGGGTCAGGTTCAGTGTCAGGATCAGGGTGACGGTAAGGTTCAGGGTCAGGGTCAGGGTCAGGGTGAGGGTTATGGTCAGGGTCAGGGTTAGGGTCAGTGTTAAGGTCAGGGTCAGGGTTAGGGTCAGGTTCAGCGTCAGGGTCGGGGTAAGGTTCAGGGTCATGGTCAGGTTCAGGGTTAGGGTGAGGTTGAGGGTGAGGGTCAGTATTAATGTCAGGGTCAGGATCAGTGTGAGGGTCAGGGTTTAGGTCAGGGTTAGGGTCCGGTGTCAGGGTCAGGTTTAGGGTCAGGGTCAGGGTCAGCGTCAGGGTTAGGGGCAGGGTCAAGGTCAGGGTAAATGTTAAGGTCAGGGTCAGGTTTAGGTTCAGGTTCAGGGTCAGGGTCAGGGTCCGGGTGAGGGTTAGGGTCAGGGTCAGGTTCAGGGTTAAGGTCAGTGTCAGGGTCAGGTTCAGGTTTAGGGTGAGGGTCAGGGTTAGGGTCAGGTTCAGGGTCAGGGTCAGGGTCCGGGTGAGGGTCATGGTCAGGGTGAGGGTGAGGGTCAGGGTCAGGGTCAAGGACAGGGTCAGGTTTAGGGTCAGGGTCAGGGTTAGTGTCAAAGTCAGGGTCAGGTTTAGGGTCAGGTTTAGGGTGAGGTTCAGGGTCAGGGTCATTGTGAGGGTCAGGGTTAAGGTCAGGGTTAGGGTCAGGGTCAGTGTCAGGGTTATGGTCAGGTTCAGGGTCAGGTTTAGGGTCAGGGTCAGGGTCAAGTTCAGGGTCAGTGTTAAGCTCAGGGTAGGGTTAGGGTCAGGTTCAGGGTCAGGGTCAGCATCAGTGTTAGGGTCATGGTTAGCGTCAAGTTCAGGGTCAGGTTTAGGTTCAGGGTCAGGTTCAAGGTCAGGGTCAGATTTAGGGTCAATGTCAGGGTCAGGTTTAGGGTCAGGGTCATGGTTAGTGTCAGGGTCAGGGTGAGGGTCAGTGTCAGGGTCAGGGTCAGAGTTAGGGTCAGGGTCAGGGTCAGGGTCATGGTCAGGGTCAGGTTTAGGGTCAGGGTCAGGGTCAGGTTTAGGGTCAGGGTCAGGTTCAGAGTCAGGGTCAGGTTTAGGGTCAGGGTCAGGATTAAGTTCAGGGTCATTTTTAGGGTCAGGGACAGGGTCAGGGTTAGGGTCAGGGTCAGGGTAAGTGTCAGGCTCAGGGTCACTGTGAGGGTCCTGGTTAAGATCAGGGTTTGGATTAGGGTCAGTGTCAGGTTTAGTGTCAGGGTCATGGTTAGGGTCAGTGTCAGTGTGAGGTTCACTGTAAGGGTCAAGGTCAGGGTTAGGGTCGGGTTCAGGGTCAGGGTCAGGGTCAGGTTTAGGGTCAGAGTCAGGGTTAGGGTCAAGGCCAGGGTCAGGGTTAAGATCAGGGTCAGGGTGAGTGTCAGGGTTGGGGTCAGGGTCAGGGTAAGGGTCAGGGTCAGGTTTAGAGTCATGGTGAGCGTCAGAGTGAGGGTCAGTGTCAGGGGCAGGTTTAGGGTCAGGGTCAGGGTCAAGGTTAATGTCAGGGTCAGGGTCAGGTTTAGGGTGAGGGTTAGTGTTAGTGTCAGGGTCAGGGTTAGGGTCAGGGTCAGGGTTAGGGTCAGGGTCAGGGTAAATTCAGGTTCAGGGTCAGGTTAAAGGTCAAGGTCAGGGTTAGGGTCAGGGTCAGGGTAAATTCAGGTTCAGGGTCAGGTTAAAGGTCAAGGTCAGGGTTAGGGTCAGGGTCAGGTTTAGGGTCAGGGGTAGGGTGAGGTTGAGGTTCAGGGTCAGTGTCATGGTCAGGTTCAGGGTCAGGGTCAGGTTTAGGGTCAGTTTCAGGGTCAGGGTTAGGGTTAGGTTCAGGTTTAGGGTCAGGGGTATGGTGAGGTTGAGGTTCAGGGTCAGGGTCAGGGTTAGGGTCACGGTTAGGGTCAGGGTCAGGGTCAGGGTCAGTGTTAAGGTCAGGGTCAGGTTCAGGTTTAGGGTCAGGGTCAGGTTCAGGGTCAGGGTCAGGTTTAGGGTCAGGCTCAAAATCAGGGTTAGGGTCAGGGTCAGGGTAAGGGTCAGGCTCAGGGTCACTGTGAGGGTCAGTGTTAAGGTCAGGGTTAGGGTTAGGGTCCGGGTCAGGTTTAGGGTCAGGGTCAGGGTCAAAATCAGGGTCAGGGTCAGGATTAAGTTCAGGGTCAGGGTTAGGGTCAGGGTCAGGTTCAGGGTCAGGGTCAGGGTCAGGTTTAGGGTCAGGGTCAGGGTGAGGGTTAGGGTTAGGGTCAGGTTCAGTGTCAGGATCAGGGTGACGGTCAGGTTCAGGGTCAGGGTCAGTGTCAGGGTGAGGGTTAGGGTCAGGGTCAGGGTTAGGGTCAGTGTTAAGGTCAGGGTCAGGGTTAGGGTCAGGTTCAGGGTCAGGGTCGGGGTAAGGTTCACGGTCATGGTCAGGTTCAGGGTTAGGGTGAGGTTGAGGGTCAGGGTCAGTATTAATGTCAGGGTCAGGATCAGTGTGAGGGTCAGGGTTTAGGTCAGGGTTAGGGTCCGGTGTCAGGGTCAGGTTTAGGGTCAGGGTCAGGGTCAGCGTCAGGGTTAGGGGCAGGGTCAAGGTCAGGGTAAATGTTAAGGTCTGGGTCAGGTTTAGGGTCAGGTTCAGGGTCAGGGTCAGGGTCCGGGTGAGGGTTAGGGTCAGGGTCAGGTTCAGGGTTAAGGTCAGTGTCAGGGTCAGGTTCAGGTTTAGGGTGAGGGTCAGGGTTAGGGTCAGGTTCAGGGTCAGGGTCAGGGTCCGGGTGAGGGTCATGGTCAGGGTGAGGGTGAGGGTCAGGGTCAGGGTCAAGGACAGGGTCAGGTTTAGGGTCAGGGTCAGGGTTAGTGTCAAAGTCAGGGTCAGGTTTAGGGTCAGGTTTAGGGTGAGGTTCAGGGTCAGGGTCATTGTGAGGGTCAGGGTTAAGGTCAGGGTTAGGGTCAGGGTCAGTGTCAGGGTTATGGTCAGGTTCAGGGTCAGGTTTAGGGTCAGGGTCAGGGTCAAGTTCAGGGTCAGTGTTAAGCTCAGGGTAGGGTTAGGGTCAGGTTCAGGGTCAGGGTCAGCATCAGTGTTAGGGTCATGGTTAGCGTCAAGTTCAGGGTCAGGTTTAGGTTCAGGGTCAGGTTCAAGGTCAGGGTCAGATTTAGGGTCAATGTCAGGGTCAGGTTTAGGGTCAGGGTCATGGTTAGTGTCAGGGTCAGGGTGAGGGTCAGTGTCAGGGTCAGGGTCAGAGTTAGGGTCAGGGTCAGGGTCAGGGTCATGGTCAGGGTCAGGTTTAGGGTCAGGGTCAGGGTCAGGTTTAGGGTCAGGGTCAGGTTCAGAGTCAGGGTCAGGTTTAGGGTCAGGGTCAGGATTAAGTTCAGGGTCATTTTTAGGGTCAGGGACAGGGTCAGGGTTAGGGTCAGGGTCAGGGTAAGTGTCAGGCTCAGGGTCACTGTGAGGGTCCTGGTTAAGATCAGGGTTTGGATTAGGGTCAGTGTCAGGTTTAGTGTCAGGGTCATGGTTAGGGTCAGTGTCAGTGTGAGGTTCACTGTAAGGGTCAAGGTCAGGGTTAGGGTCGGGTTCAGGGTCAGGGTCAGGGTCAGGTTTAGGGTCAGAGTCAGGGTTAGGGTCAAGGCCAGGGTCAGGGTTAAGATCAGGGTCAGGGTGAGTGTCAGGGTTGGGGTCAGGGTCAGGGTAAGGGTCAGGGTCAGGTTTAGAGTCATGGTGAGCGTCAGAGTGAGGGTCAGTGTCAGGGGCAGGTTTAGGGTCAGGGTCAGGGTCAAGGTTAATGTCAGGGTCAGGGTCAGGTTTAGGGTGAGGGTTAGTGTTAGTGTCAGGGTCAGGGTTAGGGTCAGGGTCAGGGTTAGGGTCAGGGTCAGGGTAAATTCAGGTTCAGGGTCAGGTTAAAGGTCAAGGTCAGGGTTAGGGTCAGGGTCAGGGTAAATTCAGGTTCAGGGTCAGGTTAAAGGTCAAGGTCAGGGTTAGGGTCAGGGTCAGGTTTAGGGTCAGGGGTAGGGTGAGGTTGAGGTTCAGGGTCAGTGTCATGGTCAGGTTCAGGGTCAGGGTCAGGTTTAGGGTCAGTTTCAGGGTCAGGGTTAGGGTTAGGTTCAGGTTTAGGGTCAGGGGTATGGTGAGGTTGAGGTTCAGGGTCAGGGTCAGGGTTAGGGTCACGGTTAGGGTCAGGGTCAGGGTCAGGGTCAGTGTTAAGGTCAGGGTCAGGTTCAGGTTTAGGGTCAGGGTCAGGTTCAGGGTCAGGGTCAGGTTTAGGGTCAGGCTCAAAATCAGGGTTAGGGTCAGGGTCAGGGTAAGGGTCAGGCTCAGGGTCACTGTGAGGGTCAGTGTTAAGGTCAGGGTTAGGGTTAGGGTCCGGGTCAGGTTTAGGGTCAGGGTCAGGGTCAAAATCAGGGTCAGGGTCAGGATTAAGTTCAGGGTCAGGGTTAGGGTCAGGGTCAGGTTCAGGGTCAGGGTCAGGGTCAGGTTTAGGGTCAGGGTCAGGGTGAGGGTTAGGGTTAGGGTCAGGTTCAGTGTCAGGATCAGGGTGACGGTCAGGTTCAGGGTCAGGGTCAGTGTCAGGGTGAGGGTTAGGGTCAGGGTTAGGGTTAGGGTCAGTGTTAAGGTCAGGGTCAGGGTTAGGGTCAGGTTCAGGGTCAGGGTCGGGGTAAGGTTCACGGTCATGGTCAGGTTCAGGGTTAGGGTGAGGTTGAGGGTCAGGGTCAGTATTAATGTCAGGGTCAGGATCAGTGTGAGGGTCAGGGTTTAGGTCAGGGTTAGGGTCCGGTGTCAGGGTCAGGTTTAGGGTCAGGGTCAGGGTCAGCGTCAGGGTTAGGGGCAGGGTCAAGGTCAGGGTAAATGTTAAGGTCTGGGTCAGGTTTAGGGTCAGGTTCAGGGTCAGGGTCAGGGTCCGGGTGAGGGTTAGGGTCAGGGTCAGGTTCAGGGTTAAGGTCAGTGTCAGGGTCAGGTTCAGGTTTAGGGTGAGGGTCAGGGTTAGGGTCAGGTTCAGGGTCAGGGTCAGGGTCCGGGTGAGGGTCATGGTCAGGGTGAGGGTGAGGGTCAGGGTCAGGGTCAAGGACAGGGTCAGGTTTAGGGTCAGGGTCAGGGTTAGTGTCAAAGTCAGGGTCAGGTTTAGGGTCAGGTTTAGGGTGAGGTTCAGGGTCAGGGTCATTGTGAGGGTCAGGGTTAAGGTCAGGGTTAGGGTCAGGGTCAGTGTCAGGGTTATGGTCAGGTTCAGGGTCAGGTTTAGGGTCAGGGTCAGGGTCAAGTTCAGGGTCAGTGTTAAGCTCAGGGTAGGGTTAGGGTCAGGTTCAGGGTCAGGGTCAGCATCAGTGTTAGGGTCATGGTTAGCGTCAAGTTCAGGGTCAGGTTTAGGTTCAGGGTCAGGTTCAAGGTCAGGGTCAGATTTAGGGTCAATGTCAGGGTCAGGTTTAGGGTCAGGGTCATGGTTAGTGTCAGGGTCAGGGTGAGGGTCAGTGTCAGGGTCAGGGTCAGAGTTAGGGTCAGGGTCAGGGTCAGGGTCATGGTCAGGGTCAGGTTTAGGGTCAGGGTCAGGGTCAGGTTTAGGGTCAGGGTCAGGTTCAGAGTCAGGGTCAGGTTTAGGGTCAGGGTCAGGATTAAGTTCAGGGTCATTTTTAGGGTCAGGGACAGGGTCAGGGTTAGGGTCAGGGTCAGGGTAAGTGTCAGGCTCAGGGTCACTGTGAGGGTCCTGGTTAAGATCAGGGTTTGGATTAGGGTCAGTGTCAGGTTTAGTGTCAGGGTCATGGTTAGGGTCAGTGTCAGTGTGAGGTTCACTGTAAGGGTCAAGGTCAGGGTTAGGGTCGGGTTCAGGGTCAGGGTCAGGGTCAGGTTTAGGGTCAGAGTCAGGGTTAGGGTCAAGGCCAGGGTCAGGGTTAAGTTCAGGGTCAGGGTGAGTGTCAGGGTTGGGGTCAGGGTCAGGGTAAGGGTCAGGGTCAGGTTTAGAGTCATGGTGAGCGTCCGAGTGAGGGTCAGTGTCAGGGGCAGGTTTAGGGTCAGGGTCAGGGTCAAGGTTAATGTCAGGGTCAGGGTCAGGTTTAGGGTGAGGGTTAGTGTTAGTGTCAGGGTCAGGGTTAGGGTCAGGGTCAGGGTTAGGGTCAGGGTCAGGGTAAATTCAGGTTCAGGGTCAGGTTAAAGGTCAAGGTCAGGGTTAGGGTCAGGGTCAGGGTAAATTCAGGTTCAGGGTCAGGTTAAAGGTCAAGGTCAGGGTTAGGGTCAGGGTCAGGTTTAGGGTCAGGGGTAGGGTGAGGTTGAGGTTCAGGGTCAGTGTCATGGTCAGGTTCAGGGTCAGGGTCAGGTTTAGGGTCAGTTTCAGGGTCAGGGTTAGGGTTAGGTTCAGGTTTAGGGTCAGGGGTATGGTGAGGTTGAGGTTCAGGGTCAGGGTCAGGGTTAGGGTCACGGTTAGGGTCAGGGTCAGGGTCAGGGTCAGTGTTAAGGTCAGGGTCAGGTTCAGGGTCAGGGTCAGGTTTAGGGTCAGGCTCAAAATCAGGGTTAGGGTCAGGGTCAGGGTAAGGGTCAGGCTCAGGGTCACTGTGAGGGTCAGTGTTAAGGTCAGGGTTAGGGTTAGGGTCCGGGTCAGGTTTAGGGTCAGGGTCAGGGTCAAAATCAGGGTCAGGGTCAGGATTAAGTTCAGGGTCAGGGTTAGGGTCAGGGTCAGGTTCAGGGTCAGGGTCAGGGTCAGGTTTAGGGTCAGGGTCAGGGTGAGGGTTAGGGTTAGGGTCAGGTTCAGTGTCAGGATCAGGGTGACGGTCAGGTTCAGGGTCAGGGTCAGTGTCAGGGTGAGGGTTAGGGTCAGGGTCAGGGTTAGGGTCAGTGTTAAAGTCAGGGTCAGGGTTAGGGTCAGGTTCAGGGTCAGGGTCGGGGTAAGGTTCACGGTCATGGTCAGGTTCAGGGTTAGGGTGAGGTTGAGGGTCAGGGTCAGTATTAATGTCAGGGTCAGGATCAGTGTGAGGGTCAGGGTTTAGGTCAGGGTTAGGGTCCGGTGTCAGGGTCAGGTTTAGGGTCAGGGTCAGGGTCAGCGTCAGGGTTAGGGGCAGGGTCAAGGTCAGGGTAAATGTTAAGGTCTGGGTCAGGTTTAGGGTCAGGTTCAGGGTCAGGGTCAGGTTCAGGGTTAAGGTCAGTGTCAGGGTCAGGTTCAGGTTTAGGTTGAGGGTCAGGGTTAGGGTCAGGATCAGGGTCAGGGTCAGGGTCAGGGTTAGGGTCATGGTCATGGTGAGTGTCACGGTCAAGCTTAAGGTCAGGTTCAGGGTCACGGTCAGGGTCAGGTTTAGGGTCAGGGTCAGGGTAAGTGTCAGGGTCAGGGTCAGGGTCAGGGTCAAGTTCAGGGTCAGTGTTAAGCTCAGGGTAGGGTTAGGGTCAGGGTCAGGGTCAGGGTCAGCATCAGTGTTAGGGTCATGGTTAGCGTCAAGTTCAGGGTCAGGTTTAGGTTCAGGGTCAGGTTCAAGGTCAGGGTCAGATTTAGGGTCAATGTCAGGGTCAGGTTTAGGGTCAGGGTCATGGTTAGTGTCAGGGTCAGGGTGAGGGTCAGTGTCAGGGTCAGGGTCAGAGTTAGGGTCAGGGTCAGGGTCAGGGTCAGGGTCAGGGTCAGGTTTAGTGTCAGGGTCAGGGTCAGGTTTAGGGTCAGGGTCAGGATTAAGTTCAGGGTCATTTTTAGGGTCAGGGACAGGGTCAGGGTTAGGGTCAGGGTCAGGGTAAGGTTCAGGGTGAGGGTCAGGGTCAGGGTCAGGGTCAGATTTAGGGTCAGGGTCAGGGTAAGGGTCAGGGTCAGGTTTAGAGTCAGGGTGAGGGTCAGGGTGAGGGTCAGGGTCAGGGGAAGGGTTAGGGTCAGGGTCAGGGTTAGGGGCAGGGTCAGGGTCAGGGTAAATGTTAAGGTCAGGGTCAGGGTTAGGGTCAGGGTTAGGGTCAGGGTCAGGGTGAGTGTCAGGGTCAGGGTCAGGGTCAGGTTTAGGGTCAGGGTCAGGTTTAGGGTCAGGGTCAGGGTCCGGGTCAGGGTCAGGTTTAGAGTCAGGGTGAGGGTCAGTGTGAGGGTCAGGGTCTGGGTCAGGGTCAGGTTCTGGGTCAAAATCAGGGTCAGGTTCAGGGTTAAGTTCAGGGTCAGGGTTAAGTTCAGGGTCAGGGTCAGGGTTAGGTTTAGTGTCAGGGTCAGGGTTAGGATCAGGGTCAGGTTTAGGGTCAGGGTCAGCGTAAATTCAGGGTCAGGGTCAGGTTTAGGGTCAGCGTCAGGGTCAGCGTCAGGGTTAGGTGCAGGGTCAAGGTCAGGGTAAATGTTAAGGTCTGGGTCAGGGTTAGGGTCAGGTTCAGGGTCAGGGTCAGGGTCAGGGTTAGGGTCATGGTCATGGTCAGTGTCAGGGTTAGGCTGAGGGTGAGGGTGAGGGTCAGGGTTAAGTTCAGGATCAGGGTAAGGGTCAGATTCAGGGTCAGTGTGAGGGTCAAGCTTAACGTCAGGGTTAGGGTCACGGTCAGGGTCAGGTTTAGGGTCAGGGTCAGGGTAAGGGTCAGGTTTAGGTTCAGGCTCAGGGTCATGTTTAGGGTCAGGGTCAGGGTCAGGGTGAGGGTTAGGGTCAGGGTCAGGGTAACTGCGAGGGTCAGGGTTAAAATCAAAGTTAGGTTTAGGGTCAGGGTCAGGTTTAGAGTCAGGGTCAGGGTCAGGGTCAAAATCAGGGTCAGGGTCAGGATTAATTTCAGGGTCATGGTTAGGGTCAGTGTCAGTGTCAGGGTCAGGGTCAGGGTCAGGGTTAGGGTCAGGGTCAGGTTCAGGGTTAAGGTCATGGTTAGGGTCAAGTTCAGGGTCAGGTTTAGGTTCAGGTTCAGGGTCAGGGTCAGATTTAGTGTCAGGGTCAGGGTTAGGGGCAGGGTCAGGGTCAGGGTAAATGTTAAGGTCAGGGTCAGGGTCAGGGTCAATGTTTAGGGTCAGGGTCAGGGTGAGTGTCAGGGTCAGGGTCAGGGTCAATGTTTAGGGTCAGGGTCAGGTTTAGGGTCAGGGTCAGGGTCCGGGTCAGGGTCAGGTTTAGAGTCAGGGTGAGGGTCAATGTGAGGGTCAGGGTCTGGGTCAGGGTCAGGTTCTGGGTCAAAATCAGGGTCAGGTTCAGGGTTAAGTTCAGGGTCAGGGTCAGGGTTACGTTTAGGGTGAGGGTCAGTGTTAGTGTCAGGGTCACGGTTAGGATCAGGGTCAGGGTTAGGGTCAGGGTCAGGTTTAGGGTCAGTTTCAGGGTCAGGGTCAGGTTCAGTGTCAGGATCAGGGTGACGGTAATGTTCAGGGTCAGGGTCAGGGTCAGGGTGAGGGTTATGGTCAGGGTCAGGGTTAGGGTCAGTGTTAAGGTCAGGGTCAGGGTTAGGGTCAGGTTCAGCGTCAGGGTCGGGGTAAGGTTCAGGGTCATGGTCAGGTTCAGGGTTAGGGTGAGGTTGAGGGTGAGGGTCAGTATTAATGTCAGGGTCAGGATCAGTGTGAGGGTCAGGGTTTAGGTCAGGGTTAGGGTCCGGTGTCAGGGTCAGGTTTAGGGTCAGGGTCAGGGTCAGCGTCAGGGTTAGGGGCAGGGTCAAGGTCAGGGTAAATGTTAAGGTCAGGGTCAGGTTTAGGTTCAGGTTCAGGGTCAGGGTCAGGGTCCGGGTGAGGGTTAGGGTCAGGGTCAGGTTCAGGGTTAAGGTCAGTGTCAGGGTCAGGTTCAGGTTTAGGGTCAGGGTCAGGATTAGGGTCAGGTTCAGGGTCAGGGTCAGGGTCCGGGTGAGGGTCATGGTCAGGGTGAGGGTGAGGGTCAGGGTCAGGGTCAAGGACAGGGTCAGGTTTAGGGTCAGGGTCAGGGTTAGTGTCAAAGTCAGGGTCAGGTTTAGGGTCAGGTTTAGGGTCAGGTTCAGGGTCAGGGTCATTGTAAGGGTCAGGGTTAAGGTCAGGGTTAGGGTCAGGGTCAGTGTCAGGGTTATGGTCAGGTTCAGGGTCAGGTTTAGGGTCAGGGTCAGGGTCAGGGTCAATTTCAGGGTCAGTGTTAAGCTCAGGGTAGGGTTAGGGTCAGGTTCAGGGTCAGGGTCAGCATCAGTGTTAGGGTCATGGTTAGCGTCAAGTTCAGGGTCAGGTTTAGGTTCAGGGTCAGGTTCAAGGTCAGGGTCAGATTTAGGGTCAATGTCAGGGTCAGGTTTAGGGTCAGGGTCATGGTTAGTGTCAGGGTCAGGGTGAGGATCAGTGTCAGGGTCAGGGTCAGAGTTAGGGTCAGGGTCAGGGTCAGGGTCAGGGTCAGAGTCAGGTTTAGGGTCAGGGTCAGGGTCAGGGTTAGGGTCAGGGTCAGGTTTAGGGTCAGGGGTAGGGTGAGGTTGAGGTTCAGGGTCAGTGTTAGAGTCAGGTTCAAGGTCAGGGTCAGGGTCAGGGTCAGGGTCAGGGTCAGGGTAAGGGTCAGGGTCAGGTTTAGTGTCAGGGTCAGGGTCAGGTTTAGGGTCAGGGTCAGGATTAAGTTCAGGGTCATTTTTAGGGTCAGGGACAGGGTCAGGGTTAGGGTCAGGGTCAGGGTAAGTGTCAGGCTCAGGGTCACTGTGAGGGTCCTGGTTAAGATCAGGGTTTGGATTAGGGTCAGTGTCAGGTTTAGTGTCAGGGTCATGGTTAGGGTCAGTGTCAGGGTGAGGTTCACTGTAAGGGTCAAGGTCAGGGTTAGGGTCGGGTTCAGGGTGAGGGTCAGGGTCAGGTTTAGGGTCAGAGTCAGGGTTAGGGTCAAGGCCAGGGTCAGGGTTAAGTTCAGGGTCAGGGTGAGTGTCAGGGTTGGGGTCAGGGTCAGGGTCATGGTAAATGTTAAGGTCATGGTCAGGGTTAGGGTCAGGGTCAGGGTAAGGTTCAGGGTGAGGGTCAGGGTCAGGGTCAGGGTCAGATTTAGGGTCAGGGTCAGGGTAAGGGTCAGGGTCAGGTTTAGAGTCAGGGTGAGGGTCAGGGTGAGGGTCAGGGTCAGGGGAAGGGTTAGGGTCAGGGTCAGGGTTAGGGGCAGGGTCAGGGTCAGGGTAAATGTTAAGGTCAGGGTCAGGGTTAGGGTCAGGGTTAGGGTCAGGGTCAGGGTGAGTGTCAGGGTCAGGGTCAGGGTCAGGTTTAGGGTCAGGCTCAGGTTTAGGGTCAGGGTCAGGGTCCGGGTCAGGGTCAGGTTTAGAGTCAGGGTGAGGGTCAGTGTGAGGGTCAGGGTCTGGGTCAGGGTCAGGTTCTGGTTCAAAATCAGGGTCAGGTTCAGGGTTAAGTTCAGGGTCAGGGTCAGGGTTAAGTTCAGGGTCAGGGTCAGGGTTAGGTTTAGTGTCAGGGTCAGGGTTAGGATCAGGGTCAGTTTTAGGGTCAGGGTCAGCGTAAATTCAGGGTCAGGGTCAGGTTTAGGGTCAGCGTCAGGGTCAGCGTCAGGGTTAGGTGCAGGGTCAAGGTCAGGGTAAATGTTAAGGTCTGGGTCAGGGTTAGGGTCAGGTTCAGGGTCAGGGTCAGGGTCAGGGTTAGGGTCATGGTCATGGTCAGTGTCAGGGTTAGGTTGAGGGTGAGGGTGAGGGTCAGGGTTAAGTTCAGGATCAGGGTAAGGGTCAGATTCAGGGTCAGTGTGAGGGTCAAGCTTAACGTCAGGGTTAGGGTCACGGTCAGGGTCAGGTTTAGGGTCAGGGTCAGGGTAAGGGTCAGGTTTAGGTTCAGGCTCAGGGTCAGGTTCAGGGTCAGGGTCAGGGTGAGGGTTAGGGTCAGGGTCAGGGTAACTGCGAGGGTCAGGGTTAAAATCAAAGTTAGGTTTAGGGTCAGGGTCAGGTTTAGAGTCAGGGTCAGGGTCAGGGTCAAAATCAGGGTCAGGGTCAGGATTAATTTCAGGGTCATGGTTAGGGTCAGTGTCAGTGTCAGGGTCAGGGTCAGGGTCAGGGTTAGGGTCAGGGTCAGGTTCAGGGTTAAGGTCATGGTTAGGGTCAAGTTCAGGGTCAGGTTTAGGTTCAGGTTCAGGGTCAGGGTCAGATTTAGTGTCAGGGTCAGGGTTAGGGGCAGGGTCAGGGTCAGGGTAAATGTTAAGGTCAGGGTCAGGGTCAGGGTCAATGTTTAGGGTCAGGGTCAGGGTGAGTGTCAGGGTCAGGGTCAGGGTCAATGTTTAGGGTCAGGGTCAGGTTTAGGGTCAGGGTCAGGGTCCGGGTCAGGGTCAGGTTTAGAGTCAGGGTGAGGGTCAATGTGAGGGTCAGGGTCTGGGTCAGGGTCAGGTTCTGGGTCAAAATCAGGGTCAGGTTCAGGGTTAAGTTCAGGGTCAGGGTCAGGGTTACGTTTAGGGTGAGGGTCAGTGTTAGTGTCAGGGTCACGGTTAGGATCAGGGTCAGGGTTAGGGTCAGGGTCAGGTTTAGGGTCAGTTTCAGGGTCAGGGTCAGGTTCAGTGTCAGGATCAGGGTGACGGTAAGGTTCAGGGTCAGGGTCAGGGTCAGGGTGAGGGTTATGGTCAGGGTCAGGGTTAGGGTCAGTGTTAAGGTCAGGGTCAGGGTTAGGGTCAGGTTCAGCGTCAGGGTCGGGGTAAGGTTCAGGGTCATGGTCAGGTTCAGGGTTAGGGTGAGGTTGAGGGTGAGGGTCAGTATTAATGTCAGGGTCAGGATCAGTGTGAGGGTCAGGGTTTAGGTCAGGGTTAGGGTCCGGTGTCAGGGTCAGGTTTAGGGTCAGGGTCAGGGTCAGCGTCAGGGTTAGGGGCAGGGTCAAGGTCAGGGTAAATGTTAAGGTCAGGGTCAGGTTTAGGGTCAGGTTCAGGGTCAGGGTCAGGGTCCGGGTGAGGGTTAGGGTCAGGATCAGGTTCAGGGTTAAGGTCAGTGTCAGGGTCAGGTTCAGGTTTAGGGTGAGGGTCAGGGTTAGGGTCAGGTTCAGGGTCAGGGTCAGGGTCCGGGTGAGGGTCATGGTCAGGGTGAGGGTGAGGGTCAGGGTCAGGGTCAAGGACAGGGTCAGGTTTAGGGTCAGGGTCAGGGTTAGTGTCAAAGTCAGGGTCAGGTTTAGGGTCAGGTTTAGGGTGAGGTTCAGGGTCAGGGTCATTGTGAGGGTCAGGGTTAAGGTCAGGGTTAGGGTCAGGGTCAGTGTCAGGGTTATGGTCAGGTTCAGGGTCAGGTTTAGGGTCAGGGTCAGGGTCAAGTTCAGGGTCAGTGTTAAGCTCAGGGTAGGGTTAGGGTCAGGTTCAGGGTCAGGGTCAGCATCAGTGTTAGGGTCATGGTTAGCGTCAAGTTCAGGGTCAGGTTTAGGTTCAGGGTCAGGTTCAAGGTCAGGGTCAGATTTAGGGTCAATGTCAGGGTCAGGTTTAGGGTCAGGGTCATGGTTAGTGTCAGGGTCAGGGTGAGGGTCAGTGTCAGGGTCAGGGTCAGAGTTAGGGTCAGGGTCAGGGTCAGGGTCAGGGTCAGGGTCAGGTTTAGGGTCAGGGTCAGGGTCAGGTTTAGGGTCAGGGTCAGGTTCAGAGTCAGGGTCAGGTTTAGGGTCAGGGTCAGGATTAAGTTCAGGGTCATTTTTAGGGTCAGGGACAGGGTCAGGGTTAGGGTCAGGGTCAGGGTAAGTGTCAGGCTCAGGGTCACTGTGAGGGTCCTGGTTAAGATCAGGGTTTGGATTAGGGTCAGTGTCAGGTTTAGTGTCAGGGTCATGGTTAGGGTCAGTGTCAGGGTGAGGTTCACTGTAAGGGTCAAGGTCAGGGTTAGGGTCGGGTTCAGGGTCAGGGTCAGGGTCAGGTTTAGGGTCAGAGTCAGGGTTAGGGTCAAGGCCAGGGTCAGGGTTAAGTTCAGGGTCAGGGTGAGTGTCAGGGTTGGGGTCAGGGTCAGGGTAAGGGTCAGGGTCAGGTTTAGAGTCATGGTGAGCGTCAGAGTGAGGGTCAGTGTCAGGGGCAGGTTTAGGGTCAGGGTCAGGGTCAAGGTTAATGTCAGGGTCAGGGTCAGGTTTAGGGTGAGGGTTAGTGTTAGTGTCAGGGTCAGGGTTAGTGTCAGGGTCAGGGTTAGGGTCAGGGTCAGGGTAAATTCAGGTTCAGGGTCAGGTTAAAGGTCAAGGTCAGGGTTAGGGTCAGGGTCAGGGTAAATTCAGGTTCAGGGTCAGGTTAAAGGTCAAGGTCAGGGTTAGGGTCAGGGTCAGGTTTAGGGTCAGGGGTAGGGTGAGGTTGAGGTTCAGGGTCAGTGTCATGGTCAGGTTCAGGGTCAGGGTCAGGTTTAGGGTCAGTTTCAGGGTCAGGGTTAGGGTTAGGTTCAGGTTTAGGGTCAGGGGTATGGTGAGGTTGAGGTTCAGGGTCAGGGTCAGGGTTAGGGTCACGGTTAGGGTCAGGGTCAGGGTCAGGGTCAGTGTTAAGGTCAGGGTCAGGTTCAGGTTTAGGGTCAGGGTCAGGTTCAGGGTCAGGGTCAGGTTTAGGGTCAGGCTCAAAATCAGGGTTAGGGTCAGGGTCAGGGTAAGGGTCAGGCTCAGGGTCACTGTGAGGGTCAGTGTTAAGGTCAGGGTTAGGGTTAGGGTCCGGGTCAGGTTTAGGGTCAGGGTCAGGGTCAAAATCAGGGTCAGGGTCAGGATTAAGTTCAGGGTCAGGGTTAGGGTCAGGGTCAGGTTCAGGGTCAGGGTCAGGGTCAGGTTTAGGGTCAGGGTCAGGGTGAGGGTTAGGGTTAGGGTCAGGTTCAGTGTCAGGATCAGGGTGACGGTCAGGTTCAGGGTCAGGGTCAGTGTCAGGGTGAGGGTTAGGGTCAGGGTCAGGGTTAGGGTCAGTGTTAAGGTCAGGGTCAGGGTTAGGGTCAGGTTCAGGGTCAGGGTCGGGGTAAGGTTCACGGTCATGGTCAGGTTCAGGGTTAGGGTGAGGTTGAGGGTCAGGGTCAGTATTAATGTCAGGGTCAGGATCAGTGTGAGGGTCAGGGTTTAGGTCAGGGTTAGGGTCCGGTGTCAGGGTCAGGTTCAGGGTTAAGGTCAGTGTCAGGGTCAGCGTCAGGGTTAGGGGCAGGGTCAGGATTAGGGTCAGGTTCAGGGTCAGGGTCAGGGTCCGGGTGAGGGTCATGGTCAGGGTGAGGGTGAGGGTCAGGGTCAGGGTCAAGGACAGGGTCAGGTTTAGGGTCAGGGTCAGGGTTAGTGTCAAAGTCAGGGTCAGGTTTAGGGTCAGGTTTAGGGTCAGGTTCAGGGTCAGGGTCATTGTAAGGGTCAGGGTTAAGGTCAGGGTTAGGGTCAGGGTCAGTGTCAGCGTTATGGTCAGGTTCAGGGTCAGGTTTAGGGTCAGGGTCAGGGTCAGGGTCAAGTTCAGGGTCAGTGTTAAGCTCAGGGTAGGGTTAGGGTCAGGTTCAGGGTCAGGGTCAGCATCAGTGTTAGGGTCATGGTTAGCGTCAAGTTCAGGGTCAGGTTTAGGTTCAGGGTCAGGTTCAAGGTCCGGGTCAGATTTAGGGTCAATGTCAGGGTCAGGTTTAGGGTCAGGGTCATGGTTAGTGTCAGGGTCAGGGTGAGGATCAGTGTCAGGGTCAGGGTCAGAGTTAGGGTCAGGGTCAGGGTCAGGGTCAGGGTCAGAGTCAGGTTTAGGGTCAGGGTCAGGGTCAGGGTTAGGGTCAGGGTCAGGTTTAGGGTCAGGGGTAGGGTGAGGTTGAGGTTCAGGGTCAGTGTTAGAGTCAGGTTCAAGGTCAGGGTCAGGGTCAGGGTCAGGGTCAGGGTCAGGGTAAGGGTCAGGGTCAGGTTTAGTGTCAGGGTCAGGGTCAGGTTTAGGGTCAGGGTCAGGATTAAGTTCAGGGTCATTTTTAGGGTCAGGGACAGGGTCAGGGTTAGGGTCAGGGTCAGGGTAAGTGTCAGGCTCAGGGTCACTGTGAGGGTCCTGGTTAAGATCAGGGTTTGGATTAGGGTCAGTGTCAGGTTTAGTGTCAGGGTCATGGTTAGGGTCAGTGTCAGGGTGAGGTTCACTGTAAGGGTCAAGGTCAGGGTTAGGGTCGGGTTCAGGGTGAGGGTCAGGGTCAGGTTTAGGGTCAGAGTCAGGGTTAGGGTCAAGGCCAGGGTCAGGGTTAAGTTCAGGGTCAGGGTGAGTGTCAGGGTTGGGGTCAGGGTCAGGGTCATGGTAAATGTTAAGGTCATGGTCAGGGTTAGGGTCAGGGTCAGGGTAAGGTTCAGGGTGAGGGTCAGGGTCAGGGTCAGGGTCAGATTTAGGGTCAGGGTCAGGGTAAGGGTCAGGGTCAGGTTTAGAGTCAGGGTGAGGGTCAGGGTGAGGGTCAGGGTCAGGGGAAGGGTTAGGGTCAGGGTCAGGGTTAGGGGCAGGGTCAGGGTCAGGGTAAATGTTAAGGTCAGGGTCAGGGTTAGGGTCAGGGTTAGGGTCAGGGTCAGGGTGAGTGTCAGGGTCAGGGTCAGGGTCAGGTTTAGGGTCAGGCTCAGGTTTAGGGTCAGGGTCAGGGTCCGGGTCAGGGTCAGGTTTAGAGTCAGGGTGAGGGTCAGTGTGAGGGTCAGGGTCTGGGTCAGGGTCAGGTTCTGGGTCAAAATCAGGGTCAGGTTCAGGGTTAAGTTCAGGGTCAGGGTCAGGGTTAAGTTCAGGGTCAGGGTCAGGGTTAGGTTTAGTGTCAGGGTCAGGGTTAGGATCAGGGTCAGTTTTAGGGTCAGGGTCAGCGTAAATTCAGGGTCAGGGTCAGGTTTAGGGTCAGCGTCAGGGTCAGCGTCAGGGTTAGGTGCAGGGTCAAGGTCAGGGTAAATGTTAAGGTCTGGGTCAGGGTTAGGGTCAGGTTCAGGGTCAGGGTCAGGGTCAGGGTTAGGGTCATGGTCATGGTCAGTGTCAGGGTTAGGTTGAGGGTGAGGGTGAGGGTCAGGGTTAAGTTCAGGATCAGGGTAAGGGTCAGATTCAGGGTCAGTGTGAGGGTCAAGCTTAACGTCAGGGTTAGGGTCACGGTCAGGGTCAGGTTTAGGGTCAGGGTCAGGGTAAGGGTCAGGTTTAGGTTCAGGCTCAGGGTCAGGTTCAGGGTCAGGGTCAGGGTGAGGGTTAGGGTCAGGGTCAGGGTAACTGCGAGGGTCAGGGTTAAAATCAAAGTTAGGTTTAGGGTCAGGGTCAGGTTTAGAGTCAGGGTCAGGGTCAGGGTCAAAATCAGGGTCAGGGTCAGGATTAATTTCAGGGTCATGGTTAGGGTCAGTGTCAGTGTCAGGGTCAGGGTCAGGGTCAGGGTTAGGGTCAGGGTCAGGTTCAGGGTTAAGGTCATGGTTAGGGTCAAGTTCAGGGTCAGGTTTAGGTTCAGGTTCAGGGTCAGGGTCAGATTTAGTGTCAGGGTCAGGGTTAGGGGCAGGGTCAGGGTCAGGGTAAATGTTAAGGTCAGGGTCAGGGTCAGGGTCAATGTTTAGGGTCAGGGTCAGGGTGAGTGTCAGGGTCAGGGTCAGGGTCAACGTTTAGGGTCAGGGTCAGGTTTAGGGTCAGGGTCAGGGTCCGGGTCAGGGTCAGGTTTAGAGTCAGGGTGAGGGTCAATGTGAGGGTCAGGGTCTGGGTCAGGGTCAGGTTCTGGGTCAAAATCAGGGTCAGGTTCAGGGTTAAGTTCAGGGTCAGGGTCAGGGTTACGTTTAGGGTGAGGGTCAGTGTTAGTGTCAGGGTCACGGTTAGGATCAGGGTCAGGGTTAGGGTCAGGGTCAGGTTTAGGGTCAGTTTCAGGGTCAGGGTCAGGTTCAGTGTCAGGATCAGGGTGACGGTAAGGTTCAGGGTCAGGGTCAGGGTCAGGGTGAGGGTTATGGTCAGGGTCAGGGTTAGGGTCAGTGTTAAGGTCAGGGTCAGGGTTAGGGTCAGGTTCAGCGTCAGGGTCGGGGTAAGGTTCAGGGTCATGGTCAGGTTCAGGGTTAGGGTGAGGTTGAGGGTGAGGGTCAGTATTAATGTCAGGGTCAGGATCAGTGTGAGGGTCAGGGTTTAGGTCAGGGTTAGGGTCCGGTGTCAGGGTCAGGTTTAGGGTCAGGGTCAGGGTCAGCGTCAGGGTTAGGGGCAGGGTCAAGGTCAGGGTAAATGTTAAGGTCTGGGTCAGGTTTAGGGTCAGGTTCAGGGTCAGGGTCAGGGTCCGGGTGAGGGTTAGGGTCAGGATCAGGTTCAGGGTTAAGGTCAGTGTCAGGGTCAGGTTCAGGTTTAGGGTGAGGGTCAGGGTTAGGGTCAGGTTCAGGGTCAGGGTCAGGGTCCGGGTGAGGGTCATGGTCAGGGTGAGGGTGAGGGTCAGGGTCAGGGTCAAGGACAGGGTCAGGTTTAGGGTCAGGGTCAGGGTTAGTGTCAAAGTCAGGGTCAGGTTTAGGGTCAGGTTTAGGGTGAGGTTCAGGGTCAGGGTCATTGTGAGGGTCAGGGTTAAGGTCAGGGTTAGGGTCAGGGTCAGTGTCAGGGTTATGGTCAGGTTCAGGGTCAGGTTTAGGGTCAGGGTCAGGGTCAAGTTCAGGGTCAGTGTTAAGCTCAGGGTAGGGTTAGGGTCAGGTTCAGGGTCAGGGTCAGCATCAGTGTTAGGGTCATGGTTAGCGTCAAGTTCAGGGTCAGGTTTAGGTTCAGGGTCAGGTTCAAGGTCAGGGTCAGATTTAGGGTCAATGTCAGGGTCAGGTTTAGGGTCAGGGTCATGGTTAGTGTCAGGGTCAGGGTGAGGGTCAGTGTCAGGGTCAGGGTCAGAGTTAGGGTCAGGGTCAGGGTCAGGGTCAGGGTCAGGGTCAGGTTTAGGGTCAGGGTCAGGGTCAGGTTTAGGGTCAGGGTCAGGTTCAGAGTCAGGGTCAGGTTTAGGGTCAGGGTCAGGATTAAGTTCAGGGTCATTTTTACGGTCAGGGACAGGGTCAGGGTTAGGGTCAGGGTCAGGGTAAGTGTCAGGCTCAGGGTCACTGTGAGGGTCCTGGTTAAGATCAGGGTTTGGATTAGGGTCAGTGTCAGGTTTAGTGTCAGGGTCATGGTTAGGGTCAGTGTCAGTGTGAGGTTCACTGTAAGGGTCAAGGTCAGGGTTAGGGTCGGGTTCAGGGTGAGGGTCAGGGTCAGGTTTAGGGTCAGAGTCAGGGTTAGGGTCAAGGCCAGGGTCAGGGTTAAGTTCAGGGTCAGGGTGAGTGTCAGGGTTGGGGTCAGGGTCAGGGTAAGGGTCAGGGTCAGGTTTAGAGTCATGGTGAGCGTCAGAGTGAGGGTCAGTGTCAGGGGCAGGTTTAGGGTCAGGGTCAGGGTCAAGGTTAATGTCAGGGTCAGGGTCAGGTTTAGGGTGAGGGTTAGTGTTAGTGTCAGGGTCAGGGTTAGGGTCAGGGTCAGGGTTAGGGTCAGGGTCAGGGTAAATTCAGGTTCAGGGTCAGGTTAAAGGTCAAGGTCAGGGTTAGGGTCAGGGTCAGGGTAAATTCAGGTTCAGGGTCAGGTTAAAGGTCAAGGTCAGGGTTAGGGTCAGGGTCAGGTTTAGGGTCAGGGGTAGGGTGAGGTTGAGGTTCAGGGTCAGTGTCATGGTCAGGTTCAGGGTCAGGGTCAGGTTTAGGGTCAGTTTCAGGGTCAGGGTTAGGGTTAGGTTCAGGTTTAGGGTCAGGGGTATGGTGAGGTTGAGGTTCAGGGTCAGGGTCAGGGTTAGGGTCACGGTTAGGGTCAGGGTCAGGGTCAGGGTCAGTGTTAAGGTCAGGGTCAGGTTCAGGTTTAGGGTCAGGGTCAGGTTCAGGGTCAGGGTCAGGTTTAGGGTCAGGCTCAAAATCAGGGTTAGGGTCAGGGTCAGGGTAAGGGTCAGGCTCAGGGTCACTGTGAGGGTCAGTGTTAAGGTCAGGGTTAGGGTTAGGGTCCGGGTCAGGTTTAGGGTCAGGGTCAGGGTCAAAATCAGGGTCAGGGTCAGGATTAAGTTCAGGGTCAGGGTTAGGGTCAGGGTCAGGTTCAGGGTCAGGGTCAGGGTCAGGTTTAGGGTCAGGGTCAGGGTGAGGGTTAGGGTTAGGGTCAGGTTCAGTGTCAGGATCAGGGTGACGGTCAGGTTCAGGGTCAGGGTCAGTGTCAGGGTGAGGGTTAGGGTCAGGGTCAGGGTTAGGGTCAGTGTTAAGGTCAGGGTCAGGGTTAGGGTCAGGTTCAGGGTCAGGGTCGGGGTAAGGTTCACGGTCATGGTCAGGTTCAGGGTTAGGGTGAGGTTGAGGGTCAGGGTCAGTATTAATGTCAGGGTCAGGATCAGTGTGAGGGTCAGGGTTTAGGTCAGGGTTAGGGTCCGGTGTCAGGGTCAGGTTTAGGGTCAGGGTCAGGGTCAGCGTCAGGGTTAGGGGCAGGGTCAAGGTCAGGGTAAATGTTAAGGTCTGGGTCAGGTTTAGGGTCAGGTTCAGGGTCAGGGTCAGGGTCCGGGTGAGGGTTAGGGTCAGGGTCAGGTTCAGGGTTAAGGTCAGTGTCAGGGTCAGGTTCAGGTTTAGGGTGAGGGTCAGGGTTAGGGTCAGGATCAGGGTCAGGGTCAGGGTCAGGGTTAGGGTCATGGTCATGGTCAGTGTCACGGTCAAGCTTAAGGTCAGGTTCAGGGTCACGGTCAGGGTCAGGTTTAGGGTCAGGGTCAGGGTAAGGTTCAGGGTCAGGTTTAGGGTCAGGGGTAGGGTGAGGTTGAGGTTCAGGGTCAGTGTTAGGGTCAGGTTCAGGGTCAGGGTCAGGGTCAGGGTCAGGGTAAGTGTCAGGGTCAGGGTCAGGGTCAGGGTCAAGTTCAGGGTCAGTGTTAAGCTCAGGGTAGGGTTAGGGTCAGGTTCAGGGTCAGGGTCAGCATCAGTGTTAGGGTCATGGTTAGCGTCAAGTTCAGGGTCAGGTTTAGGTTCAGGGTCAGGTTCAAGGTCAGGGTCAGATTTAGGGTCAATGTCAGGGTCAGGTTTAGGGTCAGGGTCATTGTTAGTGTCAGGGTCAGGGTGAGGGTCAGTGTCAGGGTCAGGGTCAGAGTTAGGGTCAGGGTCAGGGTCAGGGTCAGGGTCAGGGTCAGGTTTAGGGTCAGGGTCAGGGTCAGGTTTAGGGTCAGGGTCAGGTTTAGGGTCAGGGGTAGGGTGAGGTTGAGGTTCAGGGTCAGTGTTAGGGTCAGGTTCAGGGTCAGGGTCAGGGTTAGGGTCAGGGTCAGGTTTAGGGTCAGGGGTAGGGTGAGGTTGAGGTTCAGGGTCAGTGTTAGGGTCAGGTTCAGGGTCAGGGTCAGGGTCAGGGTCAGGGTCAGGGTCAGCATCAGGGTTAGGGGCAGGGTCAAGGTCAGGGTAAATGTTAAGGTCTGGGTCAGGTTTAGGGTCAGGTTCAGGGTCAGGGTCAGGGTCCGGGTGAGGGTTAGGGTCAGGGTCAGGTTCAGGGTTAAGGTCAGTGTCAGGGTCAGGTTCAGGTTTAGGGTGAGGGTCAGGGTTAGGGTCAGGATCAGGGTCAGGGTCAGGGTCAGGGTTAGGGTCATGGTCATGGTCAGTGTCAGGGTTAGGCTGAGGGTGAGGGTGAGGGTGAGGGTCAGGGTTAAGGTCAGGGTCAGGGTAAGGGTCAGAGTCAGGGTCAGTGTGAGGGTCAAGCTTAAGGTCAGGTTCAGGGTCACGGTCAGGATCAGGTTTAGGGTCAGGGTCAGGGTAAGTTTCAGGGTCAGGTTTAGGGTCAGGGCCACGGTCATGTTTAGGGTCAGGGTCAGGGTGAGGGTCATGGTCAGGGTGAGGGTGAGGGTCAGGGTCAGGGTCAAGGACAGGGTCAGGTTTAGGGTCAGGGTCAGGGTTAGTGTCAAAATCAGGGTCAGGTTTAGGGTCAGGTTTAGGGTTAGGTTCAGGGTCAGGGTCATTGTGAGGGTCAGGGTTAAGGTCAGGGTTAGGGTCAGGGTCAGTGTCAGGGTTATGGTCAGGTTCAGGGTCAGGGTCAGGGTCAGGGTCAGGGTCAAGTTCAGGGTCAGTGTTAAGCTCAGGGTAGGGTTAGGGTCAGGTTCAGGGTCAGGGTCAGCATCAGTGTTAGGGTCATGGTTAGCGTCAAGTTCAGGGTCAGGTTTAGGTTCAGGGTCAGGTTCAAGGTCAGGGTCAGATTTAGGGTCAATGTCAGGGTCAGGTTTAGGGTCAGGGTCATGGTTAGTGTCAGGGTCAGGGTGAGGGTCAGTGTCAGGGTCAGGGTCAGAGTTAGGGTCAGGGTCAGGGTCAGGGTCAGGGTCAGGGTCAGGGTCAGGTTTAGGGTCAGGGTCAGGGTCAGGGTTAGGGTCAGGGTCAGATTTAGGGTCAGGGGTAGGGTGAGGTTGAGGTTCAGGGTCAGGGTTATGGTCAGGTTCAGGGTCAGGTTTAGGGTCAGGGTCAGGGTCAGGGTCAAGTTCAGGGTCAGTGTTAAGCTCAGGGTAGGGTTAGGGTCAGGTTCAGGGTCAGGGTCAGCGTCAGTGTTAGGGTCCTGGTTAGGGTCAACTTCAGGGTCAGGTTTAGGTTCAGGGTCAGGTTCAAGGTCAGGGTCAGTTTTAGGGTCAAGGTCAGGGTCAGGTTTAGGGTCAGGGTCATGGTTAGTGTCAGGGTCAGGGTGAGGGTCAGTGTCAGGGTCAGGGTCAGAGTTAGGGTCAGGGTCAGGGTCAGGGTCAGGGTCAGGTTTAGGGTCAGGGTCAGGGTCAGGGTTAGGGTCAGGGTCAGGTTTAGGGTCAGGGGTAGGGTGAGGTTGAGGTTCAGGGTCAGTGTTAGGGTCAGGTTCAGGGTCAGGGTCAGGGTTAGGGTCAGGGTCAGGTTTAGGGTCAGGGGTAGGGTGAGGTTGAGGTTCAGGGTCAGTGTTAGGGTCAGGTTCAGGGTCAGGGTCAGGGTCCGGGTGAGGGTTAGGGTCAGGGTCAGGTTCAGGGTTAAGGTCAGTGTCAGGGTCAGGTTCAGGTTTAGGGTGAGGGTCAGGGTTAGGGTCAGGATCAGGGTCAGGGTCAGGGTCAGGGTTAGGGTCATGGTCATGGTCAGTGTCAGGGTTAGGCTGAGGGTGAGGGTGAGGGTGAGGGTCAGGATTAAGGTCAGGGTCAGGGTAAGGGTCAGAGTCAGGGTCAGTGTGAGGGTCAAGCTTAAGGTCAGGTTCAGGGTCACGGTCAGGGTCAGGTTTAGGGTCAGGGTCAGGGTAAGGTTCAGGGTCAGGTTTAGGGTCAGGGCCACGGTCATGTTTAGGGTCAGGGTCCGGGTGAGGGTCATGGTCAGGGTGAGGGTGAGGGTCAGGGTCAGGGTCAAGGACAGGGTCAGGTTTAGGGTCAGGGTCAGGGTTAGTGTCAAAGTCAGGGTCAGGTTTAGGGTCAGGTTTAGGGTGAGGTTCAGGGTCAGGGTCATTGTGAGGGTCAGGGTTAAGGTCAGGGTTAGGGTCAGGGTCAGTGTCAGGGTTATGGTCAGGTTCAGGGTCAGGTTTAGGGTCAGGGTCAGGGTCAGGGTCAAGTTCAGGGTCAGTGTTAAGCTCAGGGTAGGGTTAGGGTCAGGTTCAGGGTCAGGGTCAGCATCAGTGTTAGGGTCATGGTTAGCGTCAAGTTCAGGGTCAGGTTTAGGTTCAGGGTCAGGTTCAAGGTCAGGGTCAGATTTAGGGTCAATGTCAGGGTCAGGTTTAGGGTCAGGGTCATGGTTAGTGTCAGGGTCAGGGTGAGGGTCAGTGTCAGGGTCAGGGTCAGAGTTAGGGTAAGGGTCAGGGTCAGGGTCAGGGTCAGGGTCAGGTTTAGGGTCAGGGTCAGGGTCAGGGTTAGGGTCAGGGTCAGGTTTAGGGTCAGGGGTAGGGTGAGGTTGAGGTTCAGGGTCAGTGTTAGGGTCAGGTTCAGGGTCAGGGTCAGGGTCAGGGTCAGGGTCAGCGTCAGGGTTAGGGGCAGGGTCAAGGTCAAGGTAAATGTTAAGGTCTGGGTCAGGTTTAGGGTCAGGTTCAGGGTCAGGGTCAGGGTCCGGGTGAGGGTTAGGGTCAGGGTCAGGTTCAGGGTTAAGGTCAGTGTCAGGGTCAGGTTCAGGTTTAGGGTGAGGGTCAGGGTTAGGGTCAGGATCAGGGTCAGGGTCAGGGTCAGGGTTAGGGTCATGGTCATGGTCAGTGTCAGGGTTAGGCTGAGGGTGAGGGTGAGGGTGAGGGTCAGGGTTAAGGTCAGGGTCAGGGTAAGGGTCAGAGTCAGGGTCAGTGTGAGGGTCAAGCTTAAGGTCAGGTTCAGGGTCACGGTCAGGGTCAGGTTTAGGGTCAGGGTCAGGGTAAGGTTCAGGGTCAGGTTTAGGGTCAGGGCCACGGTCATGTTTAGGGTCAGGGTCAGGGTGAGGGTCATGGTCAGGGTGAGGGTGAGGGTCAGGGTCAGGGTCAAGGACAGGGTCAGGTTTAGGGTCAGGGTCAGGGTTAGTGTCAAAGTCAGGGTCAGGTTTAGGGTGAGGTTCAGGGTCAGGGTCATTGTAAGGGTCAGGGTCAGTGTCAGGGTTATGGTCAGGTTCAGGGTCAGGTTTAGGGTCAGGGTCAGGGTCAGGGTCAAGTTCAGGGTCAGTGTTAAGCTCAGGGTAGGGTTAGGGTCAGGTTCAGGGTCAGGGTCAGCATCAGTGTTAGGGTCATGGTTAGCGTCAAGTTCAGGGTCAGGTTTAGGTTCAGGGTCAGGTTCAAGGTCAGGGTCAGATTTAGGGTCAATGTCAGGGTCAGGTTTAGGGTCAGGGTCATGGTTAGTGTCAGGGTCAGGTTTAGGGTCAGGGTCAGGGTCAGGGTTAGGGTCAGGGTCAGGTTTAGGGTCAGGGGTAGGGTGAGGTTGAGGTTCAGGGTCAGGGTTATGGTCAGGTTCAGGGTCAGGTTTAGGGTCAGGGTCAGGGTCAGGGTCAAGTTCAGGGTCAGTGTTAAGCTCAGGGTAGGGTTAGGGTCAGGTTCAGGGTCAGGGTCAGCGTCAGTGTTAGGGTCCTGGTTAGGGTCAACTTCAGGGTCAGGTTTAGGTTCAGGGTCAGGTTTAGGGTCAGGGCCACGGTCATGTTTAGGGTCAGGGTCAGGGTGAGGGTCATGGTCAGGGTGAGGGTGAGGGTCAGGGTCAGGGTCAAGGACAGGGTCAGGTTTAGGGTCAGGGTCAGGGTTAGTGTCAAAGTCAGGGTCAGGTTTAGGGTGAGGTTCAGGGTCAGGGTCATTGTAAGGGTCAGGTTTAGGGTCAGGGTCAGGGTCAGGGTCAAGTTCAGGGTCAGTGTTAAGCTCAGGGTAGGGTTAGGGTCAGGTTCAGGGTCAGGGTCAGCATCAGTGTTAGGGTCATGGTTAGCGTCAAGTTCAGGGTCAGGTTTAGGTTCAGGGTCAGGTTCAAGGTCAGGGTCAGATTTAGGGTCAATGTCAGGGTCAGGTTTAGGGTCAGGGTCATGGTTAGTGTCAGGGTCAGGGTGAGGATCAGTGTCAGGGTCAGGGTCAGGTTTAGGGTCAGGGTGAGGATCAGTGTCAGGGTCAGGGTCAGAGTTAGGGTCAGGGTCAGGGTCAGGGTCAGGGTCAGGTTTAGGGTCAGGGTCAGGGTCAGGTTTAGGGTCAGGGTCAGGGTCAGGGTTAGGGTCAGGGTCAGGTTTAGGGTCAGGGGTAGGGTGAGGTTGAGGTTCAGGGTCAGTGTTAGGGTCAGGTTCAAGGTCAGGGTCAGGGTCAGGGTCAGGGTCAGGGTCAGGGTAAGGGTCAGGGTCAGGTTTAGTGTCAGGGTCAGGGTCAGGTTTAGGGTCAGGGTCAGGATTAAGTTCAGGGTCATTTTTAGGGTCAGGGACAGGGTCAGGGTTAGGGTCAGGGTCAGGGTAAGTGTCAGGCTCACGGTCACTGTGAGGGTCAGGGTTAAGATCAGGGTTTGGATTAGGGTCAGTGTCAGGTTTAGTGTCAGGGTCATGGTTAGGGTCAGTGTCAGGGTGAGGTTCACTGTAAGGGTCAAGGTCAGGGTTAGGGTCGGGTTCAGGGTCAGGGTCAGGGTCAGGTTTAGGGTCAGAGTCAGGGTTAGGGTCAAGGCCAGGGTCAGGGTTAAGTTCAGGGTCAGGGTGAGTGTCAGGGTTGGGGTCAGGGTCAGGGTAAGGGTCAGGGTCAGGTTTAGAGTCATGGTGAGCGTCAGAGTGAGGGTCAGTGTCAGGGGCAGGTTTAGGGTCAGGGTCAGGGTCAAGGTTAATGTCAGGGTCAGGGTCAGGTTTAGGGTGAGGGTTAGTGTTAGTGTCAGGGTCAGGGTTAGTGTCAGGGTCAGGGTAAATTCAGGTTCAGGGTCAGGTTAAAGGTCAAGGTCAGGGTTAGGGTCAGGGTCAGGGTAAATTCAGGTTCAGGGTCAGGTTAAAGGTCAAGGTCAGGGTTAGGGTCAGGGTCAGGTTTAGGGTCAGGGGTAGGGTGAGGTTGAGGTTCAGGGTCAGTGTCATGGTCAGGTTCAGGGTCAGGGTCAGGTTTAGGGTCAGTTTCAGGGTCAGGGTTAGGGTTAGGTTCAGGTTTAGGGTCAGGGGTATGGTGAGGTTGAGGTTCAGGGTCAGGGTCAGGGTTAGGGTCACGGTTAGGGTCAGGGTCAGGGTCAGGGTCAGTGTTAAGGTCAGGGTCAGGTTCAGGTTTAGGGTCAGGGTCAGGTTCAGGGTCAGGGTCAGGTTTAGGGTCAGGCTCAAAATCAGGGTTAGGGTCAGGGTCAGGGTAAGGGTCAGGCTCAGGGTCACTGTGAGGGTCAGTGTTAAGGTCAGGGTTAGGGTTAGGGTCCGGGTCAGGTTTAGGGTCAGGGTCAGGGTCAAAATCAGGGTCAGGGTCAGGATTAAGTTCAGGGCCAGGGTTAGGGTCAGGGTCAGGTTCAGGGTCAGGGTCAGGGTCAGGTTTAGGGTCAGGGTCAGGGTGAGGGTTAGGGTTAGGGTCAGGTTCAGTGTCAGGATCAGGGTGACGGTCAGGTTCAGGGTCAGGGTCAGTGTCAGGGTGAGGGTTAGGGTCAGGGTCAGGGTTAGGGTCAGTGTTAAGGTCAGGGTCAGGGTTAGGGTCAGGTTCAGGGTCAGGGTCGGGGTAAGGTTCACGGTCATGGTCAGGTTCAGGGTTAGGGTGAGGTTGAGGGTCAGGGTCAGTATTAATGTCAGGGTCAGGATCAGTGTGAGGGTCAGGGTTTAGGTCAGGGTTAGGGTCCGGTGTCAGGGTCAGGTTTAGGGTCAGGGTCAGGGTCAGCGTCAGGGTTAGGGGCAGGGTCAAGGTCAGGGTAAATGTTAAGGTCAGGGTCAGGTTTAGGGTCAGGTTCAGGGTCAGGGTCAGGGTCCGGGTGAGGGTTAGGGTCAGGGTCAGGTTCAGGGTTAAGGTCAGTGTCAGGGTCAGGTTCAGGTTTAGGGTGAGGGTCAGGGTTAGGGTCAGGATCAGGGTCAGGGTCAGGGTCAGGGTTAGGGTCATGGTCATGGTCAGTGTCAGGGTTAGGCTGAGGGTGAGGGTGAGGGTGAGGGTCAGGGTTAAGGTCAGGTTCAGGGTAAGGGTCAGAGTCAGGGTCAGTGTGAGGGTCAAGCTTAAGGTCAGGTTCAGGGTCACGGTCAGGGTCAGGTTTAGGGTCAGGGTCAGGGTAAGGTTCAGGGTCAGGTTTAGGGTCAGGGCCACGGTCATGTTTAGGGTCAGGGTCAGGGTGAGGGTCATGGTCAGGGTGAGGGTGAGGGTCAGGGTCAGGGTCAGGGACAGGGTCAGGTTTAGGGTCAGGGTCAGGGTTAGTGTCAAAGTCAGGGTCAGGTTTAGGGTCAGGTTTAGGGTGAGGTTCAGGGTCAGGGTCATTGTGAGGGTCAGGGTTAAGGTCAGGGTTAGGGTCAGGGTCAGTGTCAGGGTTATGGTCAGGTTCAGGGTCAGGTTTAGGGTCAGGGTCAGGGTCAGGGTCAAGTTCAGGGTCAGTGTTAAGCTCAGGGTAGGGTTAGGGTCAGGTTCAGGGTCAGGGTCAGCATCAGTGTTAGGGTCATGGTTAGCGTCAAGTTCAGGGTCAGGTTTAGGTTCAGGGTCAGGTTCAAGGTCAGGGTCAGATTTAGGGTCAATGTCAGGGTCAGGTTTAGGGTCAGGGTCAGGATTAAGTTCAGGGTCATTTTTAGGGTCAGGGACAGGGTCAGGGTTAGGGTCAGGGTCAGGGTAAGTGTCAGGCTCACGGTCACTGTGAGGGTCAGGGTTAAGATCAGGGTTTGGATTAGGGTCAGTGTCAGGTTTAGTGTCAGGGTCATGGTTAGGGTCAGTGTCAGTGTGAGGTTCACTGTAAGGGTCAAGGTCAGGGTTAGGGTCGGGTTCAGGGTCAGGGTCAGGGTCAGGTTTAGGGTCAGAGTCAGGGTTAGGGTCAAGGCCAGGGTCAGGGTTAAGTTCAGGGTCAGGGTGAGTGTCAGGGTTGGGGTCAGGGTCAGGGTAAGGGTCAGGGTCAGGTTTAGAGTCATGGTGAGCGTCAGAGTGAGGGTCAGTGTCAGGGGCAGGTTTAGGGTCAGGGTCAGGGTCAAGGTTAATGTCAGGGTCAGGGTCAGGTTTAGGGTGAGGGTTAGTGTTAGTGTCAGGGTCAGGGTTAGTGTCAGGGTCAGGGTTAGGGTCAGGGTCAGGGTAAATTCAGGTTCAGGGTCAGGTTAAAGGTCAAGGTCAGGGTTAGGGTCAGGGTCAGGGTAAATTCAGGTTCAGGGTCAGGTTAAAGGTCAAGGTCAGGGTTAGGGTCAGGGTCAGGTTTAGGGTCAGGGGTAGGGTGAGGTTGAGGTTCAGGGTCAGTGTCATGGTCAGGTTCAGGGTCAGGGTCAGGTTTAGGGTCAGTTTCAGGGTCAGGGTTAGGGTTAGGTTCAGGTTTAGGGTCAGGGGTATGGTGAGGTTGAGGTTCAGGGTCAGGGTCAGGGTTAGGGTCACGGTTAGGGTCAGGGTCAGGGTCAGGGTCAGTGTTAAGGTCAGGGTCAGGTTCAGGTTTAGGGTCAGGGTCAGGTTCAGGGTCAGGGTCAGGTTTAGGGTCAGGCTCAAAATCAGGGTTAGGGTCAGGGTCAGGGTAAGGGTCAGGCTCAGGGTCACTGTGAGGGTCAGTGTTAAGGTCAGGGTTAGGGTTAGGGTCCGGGTCAGGTTTAGGGTCAGGGTCAGGGTCAAAATCAGGGTCAGGGTCAGGATTAAGTTCAGGGTCAGGGTTAGGGTCAGGGTCAGGTTCAGGGTCAGGGTCAGGGTCAGGTTTAGGGTCAGGGTCAGGGTGAGGGTTAGGGTTAGGGTCAGGTTCAGTGTCAGGATCAGGGTGACGGTCAGGTTCAGGGTCAGGGTCAGTGTCAGGGTGAGGGTTAGGGTCAGGGTCAGGGTTAGGGTCAGTGTTAAGGTCAGGGTCAGGGTTAGGGTCAGGTTCAGGGTCAGGGTCGGGGTAAGGTTCACGGTCATGGTCAGGTTCAGGGTTAGGGTGAGGTTGAGGGTCAGGGTCAGTATTAATGTCAGGGTCAGGATCAGTGTGAGGGTCAGGGTTTAGGTCAGGGTTAGGGTCCGGTGTCAGGGTCAGGTTTAGGGTCAGGGTCAGGGTCAGCGTCAGGGTTAGGGGCAGGGTCAAGGTCAGGGTAAATGTTAAGGTCTGGGTCAGGTTTAGGGTCAGGTTCAGGGTCAGGGTCAGGGTCCGGGTGAGGGTTAGGGTCAGGGTCAGGTTCAGGGTTAAGGTCAGTGTCAGGGTCAGGTTCAGGTTTAGGGTGAGGGTCAGGGTTAGGGTCAGGATCAGGGTCAGGGTCAGGGTCAGGGTTAGGGTCATGGTCATGGTCAGTGTCAGGGTTAGGCTGAGGGTGAGGGTGAGGGTGAGGGTCAGGGTTAAGGTCAGGTTCAGGGTAAGGGTCAGAGTCAGGGTCAGTGTGAGGGTCAAGCTTAAGGTCAGGTTCAGGGTCACGGTCAGGGTCAGGTTTAGGGTCAGGGTCAGGGTAAGGTTCAGGGTCAGGTTTAGGGTCAGGGCCACGGTCATGTTTAGGGTCAGGGTCAGGGTGAGGGTCATGGTCAGGGTGAGGGTGAGGGTCAGGGTCAGGGTCAGGGACAGGGTCAGGTTTAGGGTCAGGGTCAGGGTTAGTGTCAAAGTCAGGGTCAGGTTTAGGGTCAGGTTTAGGGTGAGGTTCAGGGTCAGGGTCATTGTGAGGGTCAGGGTTAAGGTCAGGGTTAGGGTCAGGGTCAGTGTCAGGGTTATGGTCAGGTTCAGGGTCAGGTTTAGGGTCAGGGTCAGGGTCAGGGTCAAGTTCAGGGTCAGTGTTAAGCTCAGGGTAGGGTTAGGGTCAGGTTCAGGGTCAGGGTCAGCATCAGTGTTAGGGTCATGGTTAGCGTCAAGTTCAGGGTCAGGTTTAGGTTCAGGGTCAGGTTCAAGGTCAGGGTCAGATTTAGGGTCAATGTCAGGGTCAGGTTTAGGGTCAGGGTCATGGTTAGTGTCAGGGTCAGGGTGAGGGTCAGTGTCAGGGTCAGGGTCAGAGTTAGGGTAAGGGTCAGGGTCAGGGTCAGGGTCAGGGTCAGGTTTAGGGTCAGGGTCAGGGTCAGGGTTAGGGTCAGGGTCAGGTTTAGGGTCAGGGGTAGGGTGAGGTTGAGGTTCAGGGTCAGGGTTATGGTCAGGTTCAGGGTCAGGTTTAGGGTCAGGGTCAGGGTCAGGGTCAAGTTCAGGGTCAGTGTTAAGCTCAGGGTAGGGTTAGGGTCAGGTTCAGGGTCAGGGTCAGCGTCAGTGTTAGGGTCCTGGTTAGGGTCAACTTCAGGGTCAGGTTTAGGTTCAGGGTCAGGTTCAAGGTCAGGGTCAGATTTAGGGTCAATGTCAGGGTCAGGTTTAGGGTCAGGGTCATGGTTAGTGTCAGGGTCAGGGTGAGGGTCAGTGTCAGGGTCAGGGTCAGAGTTAGGGTCAAGCTTAAGGTCAGGTTCAGGGTCACGGTCAGGGTCAGGTTTAGGGTCAGGGTCAGGGTAAGGTTCAGGGTCAGGTTTAGGGTCAGGGCCACGGTCATGTTTAGGGTCAGGGTCAGGGTGAGGGTCATGGTCAGGGTGAGGGTGAGGGTCAGGGTCAGGGTCAAGGACAGGGTCAGGTTTAGGGTCAGGGTCAGGGTTAGTGTCAAAGTCAGGGTCAGGTTTAGGGTGAGGTTCAGGGTCAGGGTCATTGTAAGGGTCAGGTTTAGGGTCAGGGTCAGGGTCAGGGTCAAGTTCAGGGTCAGTGTTAAGCTCAGGGTAGGGTTAGGGTCAGGTTCAGGGTCAGGGTCAGCATCAGTGTTAGGGTCATGGTTAGCGTCAAGTTCAGGGTCAGGTTTAGGTTCAGGGTCAGGTTCAAGGTCAGGGTCAGATTTAGGGTCAATGTCAGGGTCAGGTTTAGGGTCAGGGTCATGGTTAGTGTCAGGGTCAGGGTGAGGATCAGTGTCAGGGTCAGGGTCAGAGTTAGGGTCAGGGTCAGGGTCAGGGTCAGGGTCAGGTTTAGGGTCAGGGTCAGGGTCAGGTTTAGGGTCAGGGTCAGGGTCAGGGTTAGGGTCAGGGTCAGGTTTAGGGTCAGGGGTAGGGTGAGGTTGAGGTTCAGGGTCAGTGTTAGGGTCAGGTTCAAGGTCAGGGTCAGGGTCAGGGTCAGGGTCAGGGTCAGGGTAAGGGTCAGGGTCAGGTTTAGTGTCAGGGTCAGGGTCAGGTTTAGGGTCAGGGTCAGGATTAAGTTCAGGGTCATTTTTAGGGTCAGGGACAGGGTCAGGGTTAGGGTCAGGGTCAGGGTAAGTGTCAGGCTCACGGTCACTGTGAGGGTCAGGGTTAAGATCAGGGTTTGGATTAGGGTCAGTGTCAGGTTTAGTGTCAGGGTCATGGTTAGGGTCAGTGTCAGGGTGAGGTTCACTGTAAGGGTCAAGGTCAGGGTTAGGGTCGGGTTCAGGGTCAGGGTCAGGGTCAGGTTTAGGGTCAGAGTCAGGGTTAGGGTCAAGGCCAGGGTCAGGGTTAAGTTCAGGGTCAGGGTGAGTGTCAGGGTTGGGGTCAGGGTCAGGGTAAGGGTCAGGGTCAGGTTTAGAGTCATGGTGAGCGTCAGAGTGAGGGTCAGTGTCAGGGGCAGGTTTAGGGTCAGGGTCAGGGTCAAGGTTAATGTCAGGGTCAGGGTCAGGTTTAGGGTGAGGGTTAGTGTTAGTGTCAGGGTCAGGGTTAGTGTCAGGGTCAGGGTTAGGGTCAGGGTCAGGGCAAATTCAGGTTCAGGGTCAGGTTAAAGGTCAAGGTCAGGGTTAGGGTCAGGGTCAGGGTAAATTCAGGTTCAGGGTCAGGTTAAAGGTCAAGGTCAGGGTTAGGGTCAGGGTCAGGTTTAGGGTCAGGGGTAGGGTGAGGTTGAGGTTCAGGGTCAGTGTCATGGTCAGGTTCAGGGTCAGGGTCAGGTTTAGGGTCAGTTTCAGGGTCAGGGTTAGGGTTAGGTTCAGGTTTAGGGTCAGGGGTATGGTGAGGTTGAGGTTCAGGGTCAGGGTCAGGGTTAGGGTCACGGTTAGGGTCAGGGTCAGGGTCAGGGTCAGTGTTAAGGTCAGGGTCAGGTTCAGGTTTAGGGTCAGGGTCAGGTTCAGGGTCAGGGTCAGGTTTAGGGTCAGGCTCAAAATCAGGGTTAGGGTCAGGGTCAGGGTAAGGGTCAGGCTCAGGGTCACTGTGAGGGTCAGTGTTAAGGTCAGGGTTAGGGTTAGGGTCCGGGTCAGGTTTAGGGTCAGGGTCAGGGTCAAAATCAGGGTCAGGGTCAGGATTAAGTTCAGGGCCAGGGTTAGGGTCAGGGTCAGGTTCAGGGTCAGGGTCAGGGTCAGGTTTAGGGTCAGGGTCAGGGTGAGGGTTAGGGTTAGGGTCAGGTTCAGTGTCAGGATCAGGGTGACGGTCAGGTTCAGGGTCAGGGTCAGTGTCAGGGTGAGGGTTAGGGTCAGGGTCAGGGTTAGGGTCAGTGTTAAGGTCAGGGTCAGGGTTAGGGTCAGGTTCAGGGTCAGGGTCGGGGTAAGGTTCACGGTCATGGTCAGGTTCAGGGTTAGGGTGAGGTTGAGGGTCAGGGTCAGTATTAATGTCAGGGTCAGGATCAGTGTGAGGGTCAGGGTTTAGGTCAGGGTTAGGGTCCGGTGTCAGGGTCAGGTTTAGGGTCAGGGTCAGGGTCAGCGTCAGGGTTAGGGGCAGGGTCAAGGTCAGGGTAAATGTTAAGGTCTGGGTCAGGTTTAGGGTCAGGTTCAGGGTCAGGGTCAGGGTCCGGGTGAGGGTTAGGGTCAGGGTCAGGTTCAGGGTTAAGGTCAGTGTCAGGGTCAGGTTCAGGTTTAGGGTGAGGGTCAGGGTTAGGGTCAGGATCAGGGTCAGGGTCAGGGTCAGGGTTAGGGTCATGGTCATGGTCAGTGTCAGGGTTAGGCTGAGGGTGAGGGTGAGGGTGAGGGTCAGGGTTAAGGTCAGGTTCAGGGTAAGGGTCAGAGTCAGGGTCAGTGTGAGGGTCAAGCTTAAGGTCAGGTTCAGGGTCACGGTCAGGGTCAGGTTTAGGGTCAGGGTCAGGGTAAGGTTCAGGGTCAGGTTTAGGGTCAGGGCCACGGTCATGTTTAGGGTCAGGGTCAGGGTGAGGGTCATGGTCAGGGTGAGGGTGAGGGTCAGGGTCAGGGTCAAGGACAGGGTCAGGTTTAGGGTCAGGGTCAGGGTTAGTGTCAAAGTCAGGGTCAGGTTTAGGGTCAGGTTTAGGGTGAGGTTCAGGGTCAGGGTCATTGTGAGGGTCAGGGTTAAGGTCAGGGTTAGGGTCAGAGTCAGTGTCAGGGTTATGGTCAGGTTCAGGGTCATGTTTAGGGTCAGGGTCAGGGTCAGGGTCAGGGTCAGGTTTAGGGTCAGGGGTAGGGTGAGGTTGAGGTTCAGGGTCAGGGTTATGGTCAGGTTCAGGGTCAGGTTTAGGGTCAGGGTCAGGGTCAGGGTCAAGTTCAGGGTCAGTGTTAAGCTCAGGGTAGGGTTAGGGTCAGGTTCAGGGTCAGGGTCAGCGTCAGTGTTAGGGTCCTGGTTAGGGTCAACTTCAGGGTCAGGTTTAGGTTCAGGGTCAGGTTCAAGGTCAGGGTCAGTTTTAGGGTCAAGGTCAGGGTCAGGTTTAGGGTCAGGGTCATGGTTAGGGTCAGGGTCAGGGTGAGGGTCAGTGTCAGGGTCAGGGTCAGAGTTAGGGTCAGGGTCAGGGTCAGGGTCAGGGTCAGGTTTAGGGTCAGGGTCAGGGTCAGGGTTAGGGTCAGGGTCAGGTTTAGGGTCAGGGGTAGGGTGAGGTTGAGGTTCAGGGTCAGTGTTAGGGTCAGGTTCAGGGTCAGGGTCAGGGTTAATGTCAGGGTCAGGTTTAGGGTCAGGGGTAGGGTGAGGTTGAGGTTCAGGGTCAGTGTTAGGGTCAGGTTCAGGGTCAGGGTCAGGGTCCGGGTGAGGGTTAGGGTCAGGGTCAGGTTCAGGGTTAAGGTCAGTGTCAGGGTCAGGTTCAGGTTTAGGGTGAGGGTCAGGGTTAGGGTCAGGATCAGGGTCAGGGTCAGGGTCAGGGTTAGGGTCATGGTCATGGTCAGTGTCAGGGTTAGGCTGAGGGTGAGGGTGAGGGTGAGGGTGAGGGTCAGGGTTAAGGTCAGGGTCAGGGTAAGGGTCAGAGTCAGGGTCAGTGTGAGGGTCAAGCTTAAGGTCAGGTTCAGGGTCACGGTCAGGGTCAGGTTTAGGGTCAGGGTCAGGGTAAGGTTCAGGGTCAGGTTTAGGGTCAGGGCCACGGTCATGTTTAGGGTCAGGGTCAGGGTGAGGGTCATGGTCAGGGTGAGGGTGAGGGTCAGGGTCAGGGTCAAGGACAGGGTCAGGTTTAGGGTCAGGGTCAGGGTTAGTGTCAAAGTCAGGGTCAGGTTTAGGGTGAGGTTCAGGGTCAGGGTCATTGTAAGGGTCAGGTTTAGGGTCAGGGTCAGGGTCAGGGTCAAGTTCAGGGTCAGTGTTAAGCTCAGGGTAGGGTTAGGGTCAGGTTCAGGGTCAGGGTCAGCATCAGTGTTAGGGTCATGGTTAGCGTCAAGTTCAGGGTCAGGTTTAGGTTCAGGGTCAGGTTCAAGGTCAGGGTCAGATTTAGGGTCAATGTCAGGGTCAGGTTTAGGGTCAGGGTCAGGGTCAGGTTTAGGGTCAGGGTGAGGATCAGTGTCAGGGTCAGGGTCAGAGTTAGGGTCAGGGTCAGGGTCAGGGTCAGGGTCAGGTTCAGGTTTAGGGTCAGGGTCAGGGTCAGGTTTAGGGTCAGGGTCAGGGTCAGGGTTAGGGTCAGGGTCAGGTTTAGGGTCAGGGGTTAGGGTGAGGTTGAGGTTCAGGGTCAGTGTTAGGGTCAGGTTCAAGGTCAGGGTCAGGGTCAGGGTCAGGGTCAGGGTCAGGGTAAGGGTCAGGGTCAGGTTTAGTGTCAGGGTCAGGGTCAGGTTTAGGGTCAGGGTCAGGATTAAGTTCAGGGTCATTTTTAGGGTCAGGGACAGGGTCAGGGTTAGGGTCAGGGTCAGGGTAAGTGTCAGGCTCACGGTCACTGTGAGGGTCAGGGTTAAGATCAGGGTTTGGATTAGGGTCAGTGTCAGGTTTAGTGTCAGGGTCATGGTTAGGGTCAGTGTCAGGGTGAGGTTCACTGTAAGGGTCAAGGTCAGGGTTAGGGTCGGGTTCAGGGTCAGGGTCAGGGTCAGGTTTAGGGTCAGAGTCAGGGTTAGGGTCAAGGCCAGGGTCAGGGTTAAGTTCAGGGTCAGGGTGAGTGTCAGGGTTGGGGTCAGGGTCAGGGTCATGGTAAATGTTAAGGTCATGGTCAGGGTTAGGGTCAGGGTCAGGGTAAGGGTCAGGGTCAGGTTTAGAGTCATGGTGAGCGTCAGGGTGAGGGTCAGTGTCAGGGGCAGGTTTAGGGTCAGGGTCAGGGTCAGGGTTAATGTCATGGTCAGGGTCAGGTTTAGGGTGAGGGTTATTGTTAGTGTCAGGGTCAGGGTTAGGGTCAGGGTCAGGGTAAATTCAGGTTCAGGGTCAGGTTAAAGGTCAAGGTCAGGGTTAGGGTCAGGGTCAGGTTTAGGGTCAGGGGTAGGGTGAGGTTGCTGTTCAGGGTCAGTGTCAGGGTCAGGGTCAGGGTCAGGGTCAGGGTCAGGTTTAGGGTCAGTTTCAGGGTCAGGGTTAGGGTTAGGGTCAGGTTTAGGGTCAGGGGTATGGTTAGGTTGAGGTTCAGGGTCAGGGTCAGGGTTAGGGTCACGGTTAGGGTCAGGGTCAGGGTCAGGGTCAGTGTTAAGGTCAGGGTCAGGTTCAGGTTTAGGGTCAGGGTCAGGTTCAGGGTCAGGGTCAGGTTTAGGGTCAGGCTCAAAATCAGGGTTAGGGTCAGGGTCAGGGTAAGGGTCAGGCTCAGGGTCACTGTGAGGGTCAGTGTTAAGTTCAGGGTTAGGGTTAGGGTCCGGGTCAGGTTTAGGGTCAGGGTCAGGGTCAAAATCTGTGTCAGGGTCAGTGTTATGGTCAGGGTCAGGGTTAGGGTCAGGGTCAGGTTCAGGTTTAGGGTCAGGATCAGGTTCAGGGTCAGGGTCAGGTTTAGGGTCAGGCTCAGGGTCAGGTTTAGGGTCAGGGTCAGGTTTAGGGTCAGGGTCAGGGTCAGGGTCAGGGTCAGGTTTAGAGTCAGGGTGAGGGTCAGTGTGAGGGTCAGGGTCTGGGTCAGGGTCAGGTTCTGGGTCAAAATCAGGGTCAGGTTCAGGGTTAAGTTCAGGGTCAGGGTCAGGGTTAGGTTTAGGTTGAGGGTCAGTGTTAGTGTCAGTGTCAGGGTTCGGATTAGGGTCAGGGTTAGGGTCAGGGTCAGGGTAAATTCAGGGTCAGGGTCAGGTTAAAGGTCAGGTTCAGGGTTAGGGTCAGGGTCAGGGTTAGGGTCAGGGGTAGGGTGACGGTGAGGTTCAGGTTCAGGGTCAGGGTCAGGGTCAGGGTCAGGTTTAGGGTCAGTTTCAGGGTCAGGGTTAGGGTTAGGGTCAGGTTCAGTGTCAGGATCAGGGTGACGGTCAGGTTCAGGGTCAGAGTCAGGGTCAGGGTCAGGTTTAGGGTCAGGGTCAGGGTCAGGTTTAGGGTCAGGGTCAGGGTCAGGGTTAGGGTCAGGGTCAGGTTTAGGGTCAGGGGTAGGGTGAGGTTGAGGTTCAGGGTCAGTGTTAGGGTCAGGTTCAAGGTCAGGGTCAGGGTCAGGGTCAGGGTCAGGGTCAGGGTCAGGTTTAGTGTCAGGGTCAGGGTCAGGTTTAGGGTCAGGGTCAGGATTAAATTCAGGGTCATTTTTAGGGTCAGGGACAGGGTCAGGGTTAGGGTCAGGGTCAGGGTAAGTGTCAGGCTCACGGTCACTGTGAGGGTCAGGGTTAAGATCAGGGTTTGGATTAGGGTCAGTGTCAGGTTTAGTGTCAGGGTCATGGTTAGGGTCAGTGTCAGGGTGAGGTTCACTGTAAGGGTCAAGGTCAGGGTTAGGGTCGGGTTCAGGGTCAGGGTCAGGGTCAGGTTTAGGGTCAGAGTCAGGGTTAGGGTCAAGGCCAGGGTCAGGGTTAAGTTCAGGGTCAGGGTGAGTGTCAGGGTTGGGGTCAGGGTCAGGGTAAGGGTCAGGGTCAGGTTTAGAGTCATGGTGAGCGTCAGAGTGAGGGTCAGTGTCAGGGGCAGGTTTAGGGTCAGGGTCAGGGTCAAGGTTAATGTCAGGGTCAGGGTCAGGTTTAGGGTGAGGGTTAGTGTTAGTGTCAGGGTCAGGGTTAGTGTCAGGGTCAGGGTTAGGGTCAGGGTCAGGGTAAATTCAGGTTCAGGGTCAGGTTAAAGGTCAAGGTCAGGGTTAGGGTCAGGGTCAGGGTAAATTCAGGTTCAGGGTCAGGTTAAAGGTCAAGGTCAGGGTTAGGGTCAGGGTCAGGTTTAGGGTCAGGGGTAGGGTGAGGTTGAGGTTCAGGGTCAGTGTCATGGTCAGGTTCAGGGTCAGGGTCAGGTTTAGGGTCAGTTTCAGGGTCAGGGTTAGGGTTAGGTTCAGGTTTAGGGTCAGGGGTATGGTGAGGTTGAGGTTCAGGGTCAGGGTCAGGGTTAGGGTCACGGTTAGGGTCAGGGTCAGGGTCAGGGTCAGTGTTAAGGTCAGGGTCAGGTTCAGGTTTAGGGTCAGGGTCAGGTTCAGGGTCAGGGTCAGGTTTAGGGTCAGGCTCAAAATCAGGGTTAGGGTCAGGGTCAGGGTAAGGGTCAGGCTCAGGGTCACTGTGAGGGTCAGTGTTAAGGTCAGGGTTAGGGTTAGGGTCCGGGTCAGGTTTAGGGTCAGGGTCAGGGTCAAAATCAGGGTCAGGGTCAGGATTAAGTTCAGGGCCAGGGTTAGGGTCAGGGTCAGGTTCAGGGTCAGGGTCAGGGTCAGGTTTAGGGTCAGGGTCAGGGTGAGGGTTAGGGTTAGGGTCAGGTTCAGTGTCAGGATCAGGGTGACGGTCAGGTTCAGGGTCAGGGTCAGTGTCAGGGTGAGGGTTAGGGTCAGGGTCAGGGTTAGGGTCAGTGTTAAGGTCAGGGTCAGGGTTAGGGTCAGGTTCAGGGTCAGGGTCGGGGTAAGGTTCACGGTCATGGTCAGGTTCAGGGTTAGGGTGAGGTTGAGGGTCAGGGTCAGTATTAATGTCAGGGTCAGGATCAGTGTGAGGGTCAGGGTTTAGGTCAGGGTTAGGGTCCGGTGTCAGGGTCAGGTTTAGGGTCAGGGTCAGGGTCAGCGTCAGGGTTAGGGGCAGGGTCAAGGTCAGGGTAAATGTTAAGGTCTGGGTCAGGTTTAGGGTCAGGTTCAGGGTCAGGGTCAGGGTCCGGGTGAGGGTTAGGGTCAGGGTCAGGTTCAGGGTTAAGGTCAGTGTCAGGGTCAGGTTCAGGTTTAGGGTGAGGGTCAGGGTTAGGGTCAGGATCAGGGTCAGGGTCAGGGTCAGGGTTAGGGTCATGGTCATGGTCAGTGTCACGGTCAAGCTTAAGGTCAGGTTCAGGGTCACGGTCAGGGTCAGGTTTAGGGTCAGGGTCAGGGTAAGGTTCAGGGTCAGGTTTAGGGTCAGGGGTAGGGTGAGGTTGAGGTTCAGGGTCAGTGTTAGGGTCAGGTTCAGGGTCAGGGTCAGGTTCAGGGTTAAGGTCAGTGTCAGGGTCAGGTTCAGGTTTAGGGTGAGGGTCAGGGTTAGGGTCAGGATCAGGGTCAGGGTCAGGGTCAGGGTTAGGGTCATGGTCATGGTCAGTGTCAGGGTTAGGCTGAGGGTGAGGGTGAGGGTGAGGGTCAGGGTTAAGGTCAGGTTCAGGGTAAGGGTCAGAGTCAGGGTCAGTGTGAGGGTCAAGCTTAAGGTCAGGTTCAGGGTCACGGTCAGGGTCAGGTTTAGGGTCAGGGTCAGGGTAAGGTTCAGGGTCAGGTTTAGGGTCAGGGCCACGGTCATGTTTAGGGTCAGGGTCAGGGTGAGGGTCATGGTCAGGGTGAGGGTGAGGGTCAGGGTCAGGGTCAAGGACAGGGTCAGGTTTAGGGTCAGGGTCAGGGTTAGTGTCAAAGTCAGGGTCAGGTTTAGGGTGAGGTTCAGGGTCAGGGTCATTGTAAGGGTCAGGTTTAGGGTCAGGGTCAGGGTCAGGGTCAAGTTCAGGGTCAGTGTTAAGCTCAGGGTAGGGTTAGGGTCAGGTTCAGGGTCAGGGTCAGCATCAGTGTTAGGGTCATGGTTAGCGTCAAGTTCAGGGTCAGGTTTAGGTTCAGGGTCAGGTTCAAGGTCAGGGTCAGATTTAGGGTCAATGTCAGGGTCAGGTTTAGGGTCAGGGTCAGGGTCAGGTTTAGGGTCAGGGTGAGGATCAGTGTCAGGGTCAGGGTCAGAGTTAGGGTCAGGGTCAGGGTCAGGGTCAGGGTCAGGGTCAGGGTCAGGTTTAGGGTCAGGGTCAGGGTCAGGTTTAGGGTCAGGGTCAGGGTCAGGGTTAGGGTCAGGGTCAGGTTTAGGGTCAGGGGTAGGGTGAGGTTGAGTTTCAGGGTCAGTGTTAGGGTCAGGTTCAAGGTCAGGGTCAGGGTCAGGGTCAGGGTCAGGGTCAGGGTAAGGGTCAGGGTCAGGTTTAGTGTCAGGGTCAGGGTCAGGTTTAGGGTCAGGGTCAGGATTAAGTTCAGGGTCATTTTTAGGGTCAGGGACAGGGTCAGGGTTAGGGTCAGGGTCAGGGTAAGTGTCAGGCTCACGGTCACTGTGAGGGTCAGGGTTAAGATCAGGGTTTGGATTAGGGTCAGTGTCAGGTTTAGTGTCAGGGTCATGGTTAGGGTCAGTGTCAGGGTGAGGTTCACTGTAAGGGTCAAGGTCAGGGTTAGGGTCGGGTTCAGGGTCAGGGTCAGGGTCAGGTTTAGGGTCAGAGTCAGGGTTAGGGTCAAGGCCAGGGTCAGGGTTAAGTTCAGGGTCAGGGTGAGTGTCAGGGTTGGGGTCAGGGTCAGGGTCATGGTAAATGTTAAGGTCATGGTCAGGGTTAGGGTCAGGGTCAGGGTAAGGGTCAGGGTCAGGTTTAGAGTCATGGTGAGCGTCAGGGTGAGGGTCAGTGTCAGGGGCAGGTTTAGGGTCAGGGTCAGGGTCAGGGTTAATGTCATGGTCAGGGTCAGGTTTAGGGTGAGGGTTAGTGTTAGTGTCAGGGTCAGGGTTAGGGTCAGGGTCAGGGTAAATTCAGGTTCAGGGTCAGGTTAAAGGTCAAGGTCAGGGTTAGGGTCAGGGTCAGGTTTAGGGTCAGGGGTAGGGTGAGGTTGATGTTCAGGGTCAGTGTCAGGGTCAGGGTCAGGGTCAGGGTCAGGTTTAGGGTCAGTTTCAGGGTCAGGGTTAGGGTTAGGGTCAGGTTTAGGGTCAGGGGTATGGTGAGGTTGAGGTTCAGGGTCAGGGTCAGGGTTAGGGTCACGGTTAGGGTCAGGGTCAGGGTCAGGGTCAGTGTTAAGGTCAGGGTCAGGTTCAGGTTTAGGGTCAGGGTCAGGTTCAGGGTCAGGGTCAGGTTTAGGGTCAGGCTCAAAATCAGGGTTAGGGTCAGGGTCAGGGTAAGGGTCAGGCTCAGGGTCACTGTGAGGGTCAGTGTTAAGTTCAGGGTTAGGGTTAGGGTCCGGGTCAGGTTTAGGGTCAGGGTCAGGGTCAAAATCTGTGTCAGGGTCAGTGTTATGGTCAGGGTCAGGGTTAGGGTCAGGGTCAGGTTCAGGTTTAGGGTCAGGATCAGGTTCAGGGTCAGGGTCAGGTTTAGGGTCAGGCTCAGGGTCAGGTTTAGGGTCAGGGTCAGGTTTAGGGTCAGGGTCAGGGTCAGGGTCAGGGTCAGGTTTAGAGTCAGGGTGAGGGTCAGTGTGAGGGTCAGGGTCTGGGTCAGGGTCAGGTTCTGGGTCAAAATCAGGGTCAGGTTCAGGGTTAAGTTCAGGGTCAGGGTCAGGGTTAGGTTTAGGTTGAGGGTCAGTGTTAGTGTCAGTGTCAGGGTTCGGATTAGGGTCAGGGTTAGGGTCAGGGTCAGGGTAAATTCAGGGTCAGGGTCAGGTTAAAGGTCAGGTTCAGGGTTAGGGTCAGGGTCAGGGTTAGGGTCAGGGGTAGGGTGACGGTGAGGTTCAGGTTCAGGGTCAGGGTCAGGGTCAGGGTCAGGTTTAGGGTCAGTTTCAGGGTCAGGGTTAGGGTTAGGGTCAGGTTCAGTGTCAGGATCAGGGTGACGGTCAGGTTCAGGGTCAGAGTCAGGGTCAGGGTCAGGGTTAGGGTCAGGGTCAGGGTTAGGGTCAGTGTTAAGGTCAGGGTCAGGGTTAGGGTCAGGTTCAGCGTCAGGGTCGGGGTAAGGTTCAGGGTCATGGTCAGGTTCAGGGTTAGGGTGAGGTTGAGGGTTAGGGTCAGTATTAATATCAGGGTCAGGATCAGTGTGAGGGTCAGGGTTTAGGTCAGGGTTAGGGTCCGGTGTCAGGGTCAGGTTTAGGGTCAGGGTCAGCGTCAGGGTTAGGGTGAGGTTGAGGGTCAGGGTAAATGTTAAGGTCAGGGTCAGGGTGAGGGTCAGGTTTAGCGTCATGATCAGCGTCAGGGTCAGGGTTAAGGACAGGGTCAGTGTTAGGGTAAGGGTCCGGGTGAGGGTTAGGGTCAGGTTCAGGTTCAGGGTTAAGATCAGTGTCAGGGTCAGGTTCAGGTTTAGAGTGAGGGTCAGGGTTAGGGTCAGGTTCAGGGTCAGGGTCAGGGTCAGGTTCAGGTTCAGTTTTAGGGTCAGGGTCAGGGTCAGGATCAAGTTCAGGGTCAGTGTTAAGCTCAGGGTAGGGTTAGGGTCAGGTGCAGGGTCAGCGTCAGCGTCAGTGTTAGGGTCCTGGTTAGGGTCAACTTCAGGGTCAGGTTTAGGTTCAGGGTCAGGTTCAAGGTCAGGGTCAGTTTTAGGGTCAAGGTCAGGGTCAGGTTTAGGGTCAGGGTCATGGTTAGGGTCAGGGTCAGGGTGAGGGTCAGTGTCAGGGTCAGGGTCAGGTTTAGGTTCAGGTTCAGGGTCAGGGTCAGATTTAGTGTCAGGGTCAGGGTTACAGTCAGGGTCAGGGTCAGGTTTAGGGTCAAGGTCATGGTCAGGTTTAGGGTCAGGGTCATTGTCAGGGTCAGGGTCAGGGTCAGGGTCAGGTTTAGGGTCAGGGTCATTGTCAGGGTCAGGGTCAGGGTCAGGGTCAGGTTTAGGGTCAGGGTCAGGGTCAGGTTTAGGGTCAGGGTCAGGGTTAGGGTCAGGGTCAGGTTTAGGGTCAGTGTCAGGGTAAGTGTTAGGGTCAGGTTCAGGGTCAGGGTCAGGGTCAGGGTCAGGGTCAGGGTCAGGGTCAGGGTTAGGGGCAGGGTCAAGGTCAGAGTAAATGTTAAGGTCTGGGTCAGGTTTAGGGTCAGGTTCAGGGTCAGGGTCAGGGTCCGGGTGAGGGTTAGGGTCAGGGTCAGGTTCAGGGTTAAGGTCAGTGTCAGGGTCAGGTTCAGGTTTAGGGTGAGGGTCAGGGTTAGGGTCAGGATCAGGGTCAGGGTCAGGGTCAGGGTTAGGGTCATGGTCATGGTCAGTGTCAGGGTTAGGCTGAGGGTGAGGGTGAGGGTGAGGGTCAGGGTTAAGGTCAGGTTCAGGGTAAGGGTCAGAGTCAGGGTCAGTGTGAGGGTCAAGCTTAAGGTCAGGTTCAGGGTCACGGTCAGGGTCAGGTTTAGGGTCAGGGTCAGGGTAAGGTTCAGGGTCAGGTTTAGGGTCAGGGCCACGGTCATGTTTAGGGTCAGGGTCAGGGTGAGGGTCATGGTCAGGGTGAGGGTGAGGGTCAGGGTCAGGGTCAAGGACAGGGTCAGGTTTAGGGTCAGGGTCAGGGTTAGTGTCAAAGTCAGGGTCAGGTTTAGGGTGAGGTTCAGGGTCAGGGTCATTGTAAGGGTCAGGTTTAGGGTCAGGGTCAGGGTCAGGGTCAAGTTCAGGGTCAGTGTTAAGCTCAGGGTAGGGTTAGGGTCAGGTTCAGGGTCAGGGTCAGCATCAGTGTTAGGGTCATGGTTAGCGTCAAGTTCAGGGTCAGGTTTAGGTTCAGGGTCAGGTTCAAGGTCAGGGTCAGATTTAGGGTCAATGTCAGGGTCAGGTTTAGGGTCAGGGTCATGGTTAGTGTCAGGGTCAGGGTGAGGATCAGTGTCAGGGTCAGGGTCAGGTTTAGGGTCAGGGTGAGGATCAGTGTCAGGGTCAGGGTCAGAGTTAGGGTCAGGGTCAGGTTCAGGGTCAGGGTCAGGTTTAGGGTCAGGGTCAGGGTCAGGTTTAGGGTCAGGGTCAGGGTCAGGGTTAGGGTCAGGGTCAGGTTTAGGGTCAGGGGTAGGGTGAGGTTGAGGTTCAGGGTCAGTGTTAGGGTCAGGTTCAAGGTCAGGGTCAGGGTCAGGGTCAGGGTCAGGGTCAGGGTCAGGTTTAGTGTCAGGGTCAGGGTCAGGTTTAGGGTCAGGGTCAGGATTAAATTCAGGGTCATTTTTAGGGTCAGGGACAGGGTCAGGGTTAGGGTCAGGGTCAGGGTAAGTGTCAGGCTCACGGTCACTGTGAGGGTCAGGGTTAAGATCAGGGTTTGGATTAGGGTCAGTGTCAGGTTTAGTGTCAGGGTCATGGTTAGGGTCAGTGTCAGGGTGAGGTTCACTGTAAGGGTCAAGGTCAGGGTTAGGGTCGGGTTCAGGGTCAGGGTCAGGGTCAGGTTTAGGGTCAGAGTCAGGGTTAGGGTCAAGGCCAGGGTCAGGGTTAAGTTCAGGGTCAGGGTGAGTGTCAGGGTTGGGGTCAGGGTCAGGGTAAGGGTCAGGGTCAGGTTTAGAGTCATGGTGAGCGTCAGAGTGAGGGTCAGTGTCAGGGGCAGGTTTAGGGTCAGGGTCAGGGTCAAGGTTAATGTCAGGGTCAGGGTCAGGTTTAGGGTGAGGGTTAGTGTTAGTGTCAGGGTCAGGGTTAGTGTCAGGGTCAGGGTTAGGGTCAGGGTCAGGGTAAATTCAGGTTCAGGGTCAGGTTAAAGGTCAAGGTCAGGGTTAGGGTCAGGGTCAGGGTAAATTCAGGTTCAGGGTCAGGTTAAAGGTCAAGGTCAGGGTTAGGGTCAGGGTCAGGTTTAGGGTCAGGGGTAGGGTGAGGTTGAGGTTCAGGGTCAGTGTCATGGTCAGGTTCAGGGTCAGGGTCAGGTTTAGGGTCAGTTTCAGGGTCAGGGTTAGGGTTAGGTTCAGGTTTAGGGTCAGGGGTATGGTGAGGTTGAGGTTCAGGGTCAGGGTCAGGGTTAGGGTCACGGTTAGGGTCAGGGTCAGGGTCAGGGTCAGTGTTAAGGTCAGGGTCAGGTTCAGGTTTAGGGTCAGGGTCAGGTTCAGGGTCAGGGTCAGGTTTAGGGTCAGGCTCAAAATCAGGGTTAGGGTCAGGGTCAGGGTAAGGGTCAGGCTCAGGGTCACTGTGAGGGTCAGTGTTAAGGTCAGGGTTAGGGTTAGGGTCCGGGTCAGGTTTAGGGTCAGGGTCAGGGTCAAAATCAGGGTCAGGGTCAGGATTAAGTTCAGGGCCAGGGTTAGGGTCAGGGTCAGGTTCAGGGTCAGGGTCAGGGTCAGGTTTAGGGTCAGGGTCAGGGTCAGGGTGAGGGTTAGGGTTAGGGTCAGGTTCAGTGTCAGGATCAGGGTGACGGTCAGGTTCAGGGTCAGGGTCAGTGTCAGGGTGAGGGTTAGGGTCAGGGTCAGGGTTAGGGTCAGTGTTAAGGTCAGGGTCAGGGTTAGGGTCCGGTGTCAGGGTCAGGTTTAGGGTCAGGGTCAGGGTCAGCGTCAGGGTTAGGGGCAGGGTCAAGGTCAGGGTAAATGTTAAGGTCTGGGTCAGGTTTAGGGTCAGGTTCAGGGTCAGGGTCAGGGTCCGGGTGAGGGTCAGGGTCATTGTCAGGTTCAGGGTCAGGGTCAGGGTCAGGTTTAGGGTCAGGGTCATTGTCAGGGTCAGGGTCAGGGTCAGGGTCAGGTTTAGGGTCAGGGTCAGGGTCAGGTTTAGGGTCAGGGTCAGGGTTAGGGTCAGGGTCAGGTTTAGGGTCAGTGTCAGGGTAAGTGTTAGGGTCAGGTTCAGGGTCAGGGTCAGGGTCAGGGTCAGGGTCAGGGTCAGGGTCAGGGTTAGGGGCAGGGTCAAGGTCAGAGTAAATGTTAAGGTCTGGGTCAGGTTTAGGGTCAGGTTCAGGGTCAGGGTCAGGGTCCGGGTGAGGGTTAGGGTCAGGGTCAGGTTCAGGGTTAAGGTCAGTGTCAGGGTCAGGTTCAGGTTTAGGGTGAGGGTCAGGGTTAGGGTCAGGATCAGGGTCAGGGTCAGAGTCAGGGTTAGGGTCATGGTCATGGTCAGTGTCAGGGTTAGGCTGAGGGTGAGGGTGAGGGTGAGGGTCAGGGTTAAGGTCAGGGTCAGGGTAAGGGTCAGAGTCAGGGTCAGTGTGAGGGTCAAGCTTAAGGTCAGGTTCAGGGTCACGGTCAGGGTCAGGTTTAGGGTCAGGGTCAGGGTAAGGTTCAGGGTCAGGTTTAGGGTCAGGGCCACGGTCATGTTTAGGGTCAGGGTCAGGGTGAGGGTCATGGTCAGGGTGAGGGTGAGGGTCAGGGTCAGGGTCAAGGACAGGGTCAGGTTTAGGGTCAGGGTCAGGGTTAGTGTCAAAGTCAGGGTCAGGTTTAGGGTGAGGTTCAGGGTCAGGGTCATTGTAAGGGTCAGGTTTAGGGTCAGGGTCAGGGTCAGGGTCAAGTTCAGGGTCAGTGTTAAGCTCAGGGTAGGGTTAGGGTCAGGTTCAGGGTCAGGGTCAGCATCAGTGTTAGGGTCATGGTTAGCGTCAAGTTCAGGGTCAGGTTTAGGTTCAGGGTCAGGTTCAAGGTCAGGGTCAGATTTAGGGTCAATGTCAGGGTCAGGTTTAGGGTCAGGGTCATGGTTAGTGTCAGGGTCAGGGTGAGGATCAGTGTCAGGGTCAGGGTCAGGTTTAGGGTCAGGGTGAGGATCAGTGTCAGGGTCAGGGTCAGAGTTAGGGTCAGGGTCAGGGTCAGGGTCAGGGTCAGGTTTAGGGTCAGGGTCAGGGTCAGGTTTAGGGTCAGGGTCAGGGTCAGGGTTAGGGTCAGGGTCAGGTTTAGGGTCAGGGGTAGGGTGAGGTTGAGGTTCAGGGTCAGTGTTAGGGTCAGGTTCAAGGTCAGGGTCAGGGTCAGGGTCAGGGTCAGGGTCAGGGTAAGGGTCAGGGTCAGGTTTAGTGTCAGGGTCAGGGTCAGGTTTAGGGTCAGGGTCAGGATTAAGTTCAGGGTCATTTTTAGGGTCAGGGACAGGGTCAGGGTTAGGGTCAGGGTCAGGGTAAGTGTCAGGCTCACGGTCACTGTGAGGGTCAGGGTTAAGATCAGGGTTTGGATTAGGGTCAGTGTCAGGTTTAGTGTCAGGGTCATGGTTAGGGTCAGTGTCAGGGTGAGGTTCACTGTAAGGGTCAAGGTCAGGGTTAGGGTCGGGTTCAGGGTCAGGGTCAGGGTCAGGTTTAGGGTCAGAGTCAGGGTTAGGGTCAAGGCCAGGGTCAGGGTTAAGTTCAGGGTCAGGGTGAGTGTCAGGGTTGGGGTCAGGGTCAGGGTAAGGGTCAGGGTCAGGTTTAGAGTCATGGTGAGCGTCAGAGTGAGGGTCAGTGTCAGGGGCAGGTTTAGGGTCAGGGTCAGGGTCAAGGTTAATGTCAGGGTCAGGGTCAGGTTTAGGGTGAGGGTTAGTGTTAGTGTCAGGGTCAGGGTTAGTGTCAGGGTCAGGGTTAGGGTCAGGGTCAGGGTAAATTCAGGTTCAGGGTCAGGTTAAAGGTCAAGGTCAGGGTTAGGGTCAGGGTCAGGGTAAATTCAGGTTCAGGGTCAGGTTAAAGGTCAAGGTCAGGGTTAGGGTAAGGGTCAGGTTTAGGGTCAGGGGTAGGGTGAGGTTGAGGTTCAGGGTCAGTGTCATGGTCAGGTTCAGGGTCAGGGTCAGGTTTAGGGTCAGTTTCAGGGTCAGGGTTAGGGTTAGGTTCAGGTTTAGGGTCAGGGGTATGGTGAGGTTGAGGTTCAGGGTCAGGGTCAGGGTTAGGGTCACGGTTAGGGTCAGGGTCAGGGTCAGGGTCAGTGTTAAGGTCAGGGTCAGGTTCAGGTTTAGGGTCAGGGTCAGGTTCAGGGTCAGGGTCAGGTTTAGGGTCAGGCTCAAAATCAGGGTTAGGGTCAGGGTCAGGGTAAGGGTCAGGCTCAGGGTCACTGTGAGGGTCAGTGTTAAGTTCAGGGTTAGGGTTAGGGTCCGGGTCAGGTTTAGGGTCAGGGTCAGGGTCAAAATCAGGGTCAGGGTCAGGATTAAGTTCAGGGCCAGGGTTAGGGTCAGGGTCAGGTTCAGGGTCAGGGTCAGGGTCAGGTTTAGGGTCAGGGTCAGGGTCAGGGTGAGGGTTAGGGTTAGGGTCAGGTTCAGTGTCAGGATCAGGGTGACGGTCAGGTTCAGGGTCAGGGTCAGTGTCAGGGTGAGGGTTAGGGTCAGGGTCAGGGTTAGGGTCAGTGTTAAGGTCAGGGTCAGGGTTAGGGTCCGGTGTCAGGGTCAGGTTTAGGGTCAGGGTCAGGGTCAGCGTCAGGGTTAGGGGCAGGGTCAAGGTCAGGGTAAATGTTAAGGTCTGGGTCAGGTTTAGGGTCAGGTTCAGGGTCAGGGTCAGGGTCCGGGTGAGGGTTAGGGTCAGGGTCAGGTTCAGGGTTAAGGTCAGTGTCAGGGTCAGGTTCAGGTTTAGGGTGAGGGTCAGGGTTAGGGTCAGGATCAGGGTCAGGGTCAGGGTCAGGGTTAGGGTCATGGTCATGGTCAGTGTCACGGTCAAGCTTAAGGTCAGGTTCAGGGTCACGGTCAGGGTCAGGTTTAGGGTCAGGGTCAGGGTAAGGTTCAGGGTCAGGTTTAGGGTCAGGGGTAGGGTGAGGTTGAGGTTCAGGGTCAGTGTTAGGGTCAGGTTCAGGGTCACGGTCAGGGTCAGGGTCAGGGTAAGTGTCAGGGTCAGGGTCAGGGTCAGGGTCAAGTTCAGGGTCAGTGTTAAGCTCAGGGTAGGGTTAGGGTCAGGTTCAGGGTCAGGGTCAGCATCAGTGTTAGGGTCATGGTTAGCGTCAAGTTCAGGGTCAGGTTTAGGTTCAGGGTCAGGTTCAAGGTCAGGGTCAGATTTAGGGTCAATGTCAGGGTCAGGTTTAGGGTCAGGGTCATTGTTAGTGTCAGGGTCAGGGTGAGGGTCAGTGTCAGGGTCAGGGTCAGAGTTAGGGTCAGGGTCAGGGTCAGGGTCAGGGTCAGGGTCAGGTTTAGGGTCAGGGTCAGGGTCAGGGTTAGGGTCAGGGTCAGGTTTAGGGTCAGGGGTAGGGTGAGGTTGAGGTTCAGGGTCAGTGTTAGGGTCAGGTTCAGGGTCAGGGTCAGGGTTAGGGTCAGGGTCAGGTTTAGGGTCAGGGGTAGGGTGAGGTTGAGGTTCAGGGTCAGTGTTAGGGTCTGGTTCAGGGTCAGGGTCAGGGTCAGGGTCAGGGTCAGTGTCAGCGTCAGGGTTAGGGGCAGGGTCAAGGTCAGGGTAAATGTTAAGGTCTGGGTCAGGTTTAGGGTCAGGTTCAGGGTCAGGGTCAGGGTCCGGGTGAGGGTTAGGGTCAGGGTCAGGTTCAGGGTTAAGGTCAGTGTCAGGGTCAGGTTCAGGTTTAGGGTGAGGGTCAGGGTTAGGGTCAGGATCAGGGTCAGGGTCAGGGTCAGGGTTAGGGTCATGGTCATGGTCAGTGTCAGGGTTAGGCTGAGGGTGAGGGTGAGGGTGAGGGTCAGGGTTAAGGTCAGGGTCAGGGTAAGGGTCAGAGTCAGGGTCAGTGTGAGGGTCAAGCTTAAGGTCAGGTTCAGGGTCACGGTCAGGGTCAGGTTTAGGGTCAGGGTCGGGGTAAGGTTCAGGGTCAGGTTTAGGGTCAGGGCCACGGTCATGTTTAGGGTCAGGGTCAGGGTGAGGGTCATGGTCAGGGTGAGGGTGAGGGTCAGGGTCAGGGTCAAGGACAGGGTCAGGTTTAGGGTCAGGGTCAGGGTTAGTGTCAAAGTCAGGGTCAGGTTTAGGGTCAGGTTTAGGGTCAGGTTCAGGGTCAGGGTCATTGTGAGGGTCAGGGTTAAGGTCAGGGTTAGGGTCAGGGTCAGTGTCAGGGTTATGGTCAGGTTCAGGGTCAGGTTCAGGGTCAGGGTCAGGGTCAGGGTCAAGTTCAGGGTCAGTGTTAAGCTCAGGGTAGGGTTAGGGTCAGGTTCAGGGTCAGGGTCAGCATCAGTGTTAGGGTCATGGTTAGCGTCAAGTTCAGGGTCAGGTTTAGGTTCAGGGTCAGGTTCAAGGTCAGGGTCAGATTTAGGGTCAATGTCAGGGTCAGGTTTAGGGTCAGGGTCATGGTTAGTGTCAGGGTCAGGGTGAGGGTCAGTGTCAGGGTCAGGGTCAGAGTTAGGGTAAGGGTCAGGGTCAGGGTCAGGGTCAGGGTCCGGTTTAGGGTCAGGGTCAGGGTCAGGGTTAGGGTCAGGGTCAGGTTTAGGGTCAGGGGTAGGGTGAGGTTGAGGTTCAGGGTCAGGGTTATGGTCAGGTTCAGGGTCAGGTTTAGGGTCAGGGTCAGGGTCAGGGTCAAGTTCAGGGTCAGTGTTAAGCTCAGGGTAGGGTTAGGGTCAGGTTCAGGGTCAGGGTCAGCGTCAGTGTTAGGGTCCTGGTTAGGGTCAACTTCAGGGTCAGGTTTAGGTTCAGGGTCAGGTTCAAGGTCAGGGTCAGTTTTAGGGTCAAGGTCAGGGTCAGGTTTAGGGTCAGGGTCATGGTTAGGGTCAGGGTCAGGGTGAGGGTCAGTGTCAGGGTCAGGGTCAGAGTTAGGGTCAGGGTCAGGGTCAGGGTCAGGGTCAGGTTTAGGGTCAGGGTCAGGGTCAGGGTTAGGGTCAGGGTCAGGTTTAGGGTCAGGGGTAGGGTGAGGTTGAGGTTCAGGGTCAGTGTTAGGGTCAGGTTCAGGGTCAGGGTCAGGGTTAGGGTCAGGGTCAGGTTTAGGGTCAGGGGTAGGGTGAGGTTGAGGTTCAGGGTCAGTGTTAGGGTCAGGTTCAGGGTCAGGGTCAGGGTCCGGGTGAGGGTTAGGGTCAGGGTCAGGTTCAGGGTTAAGGTCAGTGTCAGGGTCAGGTTCAGGTTTAGGGTGAGGGTCAGGGTTAGGGTCAGGATCAGGGTCAGGGTCAGGGTCAGGGTTAGGGTCATGGTCATGGTCAGTGTCAGGGTTAGGCTGAGGGTGAGGGTGAGGGTGAGGGTCAGGGTTAAGGTCAGGGTCAGGGTAAGGGTCAGAGTCAGGGTCAGTGTGAGGGTCAAGCTTAAGGTCAGGTTAAGGGTCACGGTCAGGGTCAGGTTTAGGGTCAGGGTCAGGGTAAGGTTCAGGGTCAGGTTTAGGGTCAGGGCCACGGTCATGTTTAGGGTCAGGGTCAGGGTGAGGGTCATGGTCAGGGTGAGGGTGAGGGTCAGGGTCAGGGTCAAGGACAGGGTCAGGTTTAGGGTCAGGGTCAGGGTTAGTGTCAAAGTCAGGGTCAGGTTTAGGGTGAGGTTCAGGGTCAGGGTCATTGTAAGGGTCAGGTTTAGGGTCAGGGTCAGGGTCAGGGTCAAGTTCAGGGTCAGTGTTAAGCTCAGGGTAGGGTTAGGGTCAGGTTCAGGGTCAGGGTCAGCATCAGTGTTAGGGTCATGGTTAGCGTCAAGTTCAGGGTCAGGTTTAGGTTCAGGGTCAGGTTCAAGGTCAGGGTCAGATTTAGGGTCAATGTCAGGGTCAGGTTTAGGGTCAGGGTCAGGGTCAGGTTTAGGGTCAGGGTGAGGATCAGTGTCAGGGTCAGGGTCAGAGTTAGGGTCAGGGTCAGGGTCAGGGTCAGGGTCAGGGTCAGGTTTAGGGTCAGGGTCAGGGTCAGGTTTAGGGTCAGGGTCAGGGTCAGGGTTAGGGTCAGGGTCAGGTTTAGGGTCAGGGGTAGGGTGAGGTTGAGGTTCAGGGTCAGTGTTAGGGTCAGGTTCAAGGTCAGGGTCAGGGTCAGGGTCAGGGTCAGGGTCAGGGTAAGGGTCAGGGTCAGGTTTAGTGTCAGGGTCAGGGTCAGGTTTAGGGTCAGGGTCAGGATTAAGTTCAGGGTCATTTTTAGGGTCAGGGACAGGGTCAGGGTTAGGGTCAGGGTCAGGGTAAGTGTCAGGCTCACGGTCACTGTGAGGGTCAGGGTTAAGATCAGGGTTTGGATTAGGGTCAGTGTCAGGTTTAGTGTCAGGGTCATGGTTAGGGTCAGTGTCAGGGTGAGGTTCACTGTAAGGGTCAAGGTCAGGGTTAGGGTCGGGTTCAGGGTCAGGGTCAGGGTCAGGTTTAGGGTCAGAGTCAGGGTTAGGGTCAAGGCCAGGGTCAGGGTTAAGTTCAGGGTCAGGGTGAGTGTCAGGGTTGGGGTCAGGGTCAGGGTCATGGTAAATGTTAAGGTCATGGTCAGGGTTAGGGTCAGGGTCAGGGTAAGGGTCAGGGTCAGGTTTAGAGTCATGGTGAGCGTCAGGGTGAGGGTCAGTGTCAGGGGCAGGTTTAGGGTCAGGGTCAGGGTCAGGGTTAATGTCATGGTCAGGGTCAGGTTTAGGGTGAGGGTTAGTGTTAGTGTCAGGGTCAGGGTTAGGGTCAGGGTCAGGGTAAATTCAGGTTCAGGGTCAGGTTAAAGGTCAAGGTCAGGGTTAGGGTCAGGGTCAGGTTTAGGGTCAGGGGTAGGGTGAGGTTGATGTTCAGGGTCAGTGTCAGGGTCAGGGTCAGGGTCAGGGTCAGGTTTAGGGTCAGTTTCAGGGTCAGGGTTAGGGTTAGGTTCAGGTTTAGGGTCAGGGGTATGGTGAGGTTGAGGTTCAGGGTCAGGGTCAGGGTTAGGGTCACGGTTAGGGTCAGGGTCAGGGTCAGGGTCAGTGTTAAGGTCAGGGTCAGGTTCAGGTTTAGGGTCAGGGTCAGGTTCAGGGTCAGGGTCAGGTTTAGGGTCAGGCTCAAAATCAGGGTTAGGGTCAGGGTCAGGGTAAGGGTCAGGCTCAGGGTCACTGTGAGGGTCAGTGTTAAGTTCAGGGTTAGGGTTAGGGTCCGGGTCAGGTTTAGGGTCAGGGTCAGGGTCAAAATCTGTGTCAGGGTCAGTGTTATGGTCAGGGTCAGGGTTAGGGTCAGGGTCAGGTTCAGGTTTAGGGTCAGGATCAGGTTCAGGGTCAGGGTCAGGTTTAGGGTCAGGCTCAGGGTCAGGTTTCGGGTCAGGGTCAGGTTTAGGGTCAGGGTCAGGGTCAGGGTCAGGGTCAGGTTTAGAGTCAGGGTGAGGGTCAGTGTGAGGGTCAGGGTCTGGGTCAGGGTCAGGTTCTGGGTCAAAATCAGGGTCAGGTTCAGGGTTAAGTTCAGGGTCAGGGTCAGGGTTAGGTTTAGGTTGAGGGTCAGTGTTAGTGTCAGTGTCAGGGTTCGGATTAGGGTCAGGGTTAGGGTCAGGGTCAGGGTAAATTCAGGGTCAGGGTCAGGTTAAAGGTCAGGTTCAGGGTTAGGGTCAGGGTCAGGGTTAGGGTCAGGGGTAGGGTGACGGTGAGGTTCAGGTTCAGGGTCAGGGTCAGGGTCAGGGTCAGGTTTAGGGTCAGTTTCAGGGTCAGGGTTAGGGTTAGGGTCAGGTTCAGTGTCAGGATCAGGGTGACAGTCAGGTTCAGGGTCAGAGTCAGGGTCAGGGTCAGGGTTAGGGTCAGGGTCAGGGTTAGGGTCAGTGTTAAGGTCAGGGTCAGGGTTAGGGTCAGGTTCAGCGTCAGGGTCGGGGTAAGGTTCAGGGTCGTGGTCAGGTTCAGGGTTAGGGTGAGGTTGAGGGTTAGGGTCAGTATTAATATCAGGGTCAGGATCAGTGTGAGGGTCAGGGTTTAGGTCAGGGTTATGGTCCGGTGTCAGGGTCAGGTTTAGGGTCAGGGTCAGCGTCAGGGTTAGGGTGAGGTTGAGGGTCAGGGTAAATGTTAAGGTCAGGGTCAGGGTGAGGGTCAGGTTTAGCGTCATGATCAGCGTCAGGGTCAGGGTTAAGGACAGGGTCAGTGTTAGGGTAAGGGTCCGGGTGAGGGTTAGGGTCAGGTTCAGGTTCAGGGTTAAGATCAGTGTCAGGGTCAGGTTCAGGTTTAGAGTGAGGGTCAGGGTTAGGGTCAGGATCAGGGTCAGGGTCAGGTTCAGGTTCAGTTTTAGGGTCAGGGTCAGGGTCAGGATCAAGTTCAGGGTCAGTGTTAAGCTCAGGGTAGGGTTAGGGTCAGGTGCAGGGTCAGCGTCAGCGTCAGTGTTAGGGTCCTGGTTAGGGTCAACTTCAGGGTCAGGTTTAGGTTCAGGGTCAGGTTCAAGGTCAGGGTCAGTTTTAGGGTCAAGGTCAGGGTCAGGTTTAGGGTCAGGGTCATGGTTAGGGTCAGGGTCAGGGTGAGGGTCAGTGTCAGGGTCAGGGTCAGGTTTAGGTTCAGGTTCAGGGTCAGGGTCAGATTTAGTGTCAGGGTCAGGGTTACAGTCAGGGTCAGGGTCAGCTTTAGGGTCAAGGTCATGGTCAGGTTTAGGGTCAGGGTCATTGTCAGGGTCAGGGTCAGGGTCAGGGTCAGGTTTAGGGTCAGGGTCAGGGTCAGGTTTAGGGTCAGGGTCAAGTTCAGGGTCAGGGTCAGGTTTAGGGTCAGTGTCAGGGTAAGTGTTAGGGTCAGGTTCAGGGTCAGGGTCAGGGTCAGGGTCAGGGTCAGGGTAAGTGTCAGGGTCAGGTTTAGGGTCAGGGTCAGGTTTAGGGTCAGGGTCAGGATTAAGTTCAGGGTCATTTTTAGGGTCAGGGACAGGGTCAGGGTTAGGGTCAGGGTCAGGGTAAGTGTCAGGCTCAGGGTCACAGTGAGGGTCAGGGTTAAGATCAGGGTTTGGATTAGGGTCAGTGTCAGGTTTAGTGTCAGGGTCATGGTTAGGGTCAGTGTCAGGGTGAGGTTCACTGTAAGGGTCAAGGTCAGGGTTAGGGTCTGGTTCAGGTTCAGGGTCAGGGTCAGGTTTAGGGTCAGAGTCAGGGTTAGGGTCAAGGCCAGGGTCAGGGTTAGGGTCAGGGTCAGGGTGAGGGTCACTATCAGAGTCAGGGTCAGAGTTAGGGTCGGTTTCAGGGTTAGGGTCAGGGTCAGTTTCAAGGTCAGGGTCAGGGTCAGGGTCAGGGTCAGGGTAAGGGTCAGGGTCAGGTTTAGAATCAGTGTGAGGGTCAGGGTCAGGGTCAGGGTCAGGATCAGGTTCAGGTTTAGGGTCAGGGTCTGAGTGAGGGTGAGGGTCAGGGTTAAGGTCAGGGTCAGGGTAAGGGTCAGAGTCAGGGGCAGTGTGAGGGTCAGGGTTAAGGTCAGTGTTAGGTTCAGGCTCAGGGTCAGGTTTAGGGTCAGGGTCAGGGTAAGGTTCAGGGTCATGTTTAGAGTCAGGGTGAGGGTCAGGGTGAGGGTCAGGGTTAGGGGCAGGGTTAGGGTCAGGGTCAGGGTCAGGGTCAGGGCCAGTGTTAAGGTCAGTGTCAGGGTCAGGGTCAGGGTCAAATCAGGGTCAGGGTCAGGGTCACGGTCAGGGTCAGGGTTAGGGTCAGGGTCAGGGTAAAGTTCAGGGTCACGGTTAGGGTCAGGGTCAGGGTCAGGGTTAGGGTCAGGGTCAGGGTTAGGGTCAGGGTTATGGTGTGGGTCAGTTTTAGGGTCGGGGCAGGCTAAGGTTTAGGGTCAGGTTCAGGGTCAGTTTCAGGGTCAGGGTTAGGGTTAGTGTCAGGTTCAGTGTCAGGATCAGGGTTAGGTTCAGGTTCAGGGTCAGGTTCAGGGTCAGGGTTAGGGTCAGGGTCAGGGTCAGTGTTAAGGTCAGGGTCAGGTTTAGGGTCAGGGTCAGCGTCAGGGTTAGGGAAAGGGTCAAGGTCAGGGTAAATATTAAGGTCAGGGTCAGGGTGAGGGTCAGGTTATGGGTCAGGATCAGCGTCAGGGTCAGTGTTAAGGACAGGGTCAGTGTTAGGGTAAGGGTCCAGGTGAGGGTTAGGGTCAGGGTTAGGGTCAGGGTTAAGGTCAGGGTCAGGGTCAGGTTCATGTTTAGGGTGAGGGTCAGGGTTAGGGTCAGGGTCGGGGTCAGGGTCAGGGTCAGGGTTAGGCTCATGGTCATGGTCAGGTTCAGGTTTAGAGTGAGGGTGAGCGGCAGGGTCAGGATAAATGTCAGGGTTAGGGTAAGGGTCAGGGTCAGGGTCAGTGTGAGTGTCAGGGTTAAGGTCAGGGTTAGGGTCAGGGTCAGGGTGAGGTCTAGGGTCAGGGTCAGGGTCAGGGTCAGTGTGAGGGTCAGGGTTAAGGTCAGGGTCTGGGTCAGGGTCAGGGTCAGGGTTAAGTTCAGGGTCAGGGTTAGGGTCAGGGTCAGGGTCAGGGTTAGGGTCATGGTCATGGTCGGGGTCAGGGTCAGGGTGAGGGTCAGTGTCAGTGTCAGGGTCAGGTTTAGGGTCAGGGTCATGGTCAGGTTTAGGGTCAGGGTCAGGTTCAGGGTCAGGGTCAGGTTCTGGGTCAGGGTCAGGTTTAGGGTCAGGGTCAGGGTCAGGGTCAGGGTCAGGGTCAGAATCAGGGTCAGGTTTAGGGTCAGGGTCAGGTTCAGGGTCAGGGTCAGGTTTAGGGTCAGGGTCATTGTCAGGGTTATGGTCAGGGTCAGGGTCAGGTTCAGGTTTATGGTCATGGTCAGGGTTAAGGTCAGGGTTAGGGTTAGGGTCAGGGTCAGGTTTAGGGTCAGGGTAAGGATCAAAATCAGTGTCAGGGTCACGATTAAGTTCAGGGTTAGGGTTAGGTTCAGGGTCAGGGTCAGGGTTCGTGTCAGGGTCAGGGTCAGGGTCAGGGTCAGGGTAAGGGTTAGGGTCATGCTTAGGGTCAAGGTCAGGGTCAGGTTTAGGTTCAGGGTCTGGGTCAGGGTCAGATTTAGTGTCTGGGTTACGGTCAGGGTGAGAGTCAGGGTTAGGGTTAGGGCCAAGGTCAGGGTCAGGTTTATGGTCAGGGTCATGGTTAGGGTCACGGTCAGGGTGAGGGTCAGTGTCAGGGTCAGGGTCAGTGTTAGGTTCAGGGTCAGGGTCAGGGTTAGGTTCAGGTTCAGGGTCAGGGTCAGGGTTCGTGTCAAGGTCAGGGTCAGGGTGAGTGTCAGGGTCAGGGTCAGGTTTAGGGTCAGGGCCAGGGTCTTGTTTAGGGTCAGGGTTATGGTCAGTGTCAGGGCTAGGTTTAGTGTCAGGGTCTGGTTTAGGGTCAAGATCAGGGTCATGGTCAGGGTTAAGGTCAGTTTCGGGTTTAGGGTCAGGTTGAGGTTTAGATTAAGGGTCACGGTGAGGGTCAGTGTTAGGGGCAGTGTCAGTGTCAGGGTAAATGTTAAGGTCAGGGTCAGGGTTAGGGTCAGGGTTAGGGTCAGGGTAAGGGTGAGGGTCAGGTTTAGGGTCAGGATCAGGGTCAGGGTCAGGGTTACGTTCAGGGTCAGGTTTAGGGTCAGGGTCAGGGTGAGGATCAGGGGCAGGGGCAGGGTTAGGGTCAGGGTCAGGGTTAGGGTTAAGGTCAGGGTCAGGGTCAGTGTCAGGTTTAGGGTGAGTGTCAGGGTTAGAGTAAGGGTCAGGTTTAGGGTCAGGATCAGGGTCAGGGTCACGGTTAAGGTCAGGGTCAGGGTTAGTGTCAGTGTTAAGGTCAGGTTCAGGGTTAGGGTCAGGTTCAGGGTCAGGGTCGGGGTGAGGGTCAGGGTCAGGGTGAGAGTCAGCGTCAGGGTCAAAATCAGGGTCAGGTTCAGGGTTAAGTTCAGGGTCAGGTTTAGGGTCAGGGTCAGGGTCAGGGTCACGGTCAGTGTCACGGTCAGGGTCAGGGTAAGGGTCAGGGTCAGTGTTAGTGTCAAGTTCAGGGTCAGGGTCAGCGTCAGTTTTAGGGTCAGGGTCAGGGTTAGGGTCAAGGTCAGGGTCAGTGTTAGGGTAAGGGTCCGGGTGAGGGTTAGGGTCAGGTTCAGGTTCAGGGTTAAGATCATTGTCAGGGTCAGGTTCAGGTTTAGAGTGAGGGTCAGGGTTAGGGTCAGGATCAGGGTCAGGGTAAGGGTCAGGGTCAAGATCAGTGTGAGCGTCAGGGTTAAGGTCAGGGTTAGGGTCAGGGTCAGGGTCAGGTTTAGGTTCAGGTTCAGGGTCAGGGCCAGGGTCAGTGTTAAGGTCATGGTCAGGGTTACGTTCAGCGTTAAGATCAGGGTCAGGTTTAGGGTCAGGTTCAGGGTCAGGGTTGGGGTGAGAGTCTGGGTCAGGGTCTGGGTCAGGGTCAGGGTCTGGGTTAAAATCAGGGTCAGTGTCAGGGTTAAGTTCAGGGTCAGTGTCAGGGTCAGGGTCAGGGTTAGGGTCACGGTCAGGGTCAAGGTCAGGGTCAGGTTTAGGGTTATGGTGAGGGTGAGGGTGAGGGTCAGGGTTAAGGTCACGGTCAGGGTAAGGGTCAGAGTCAGGGTCAGTGTGAGGGTCAAGGTTAAGGTCAGGGTTAGGGTCACGGTCAGAGTCAGGTTTGTGGTAAGGGTCAGGGTAAGGGTCAGGGTCATTGTGAGGGTCAGGGTTAAGGTCAGGGTTAGGGTCAGGGTCAGTGTCAGGGTCATGGTCAGGTTCAGGGTCAGGTTTAGGATCAGGGTCAGTTTCAAGGTCAGGGTCAGTTTTAGGGTCAAGGTCAGGGTCAGGTTTAGGGTCAGGGTCATGGTTAGGGTCAGGGTCAGGGTGAGGGTCAGTGTCAGGGTTAGGGTCAGTGTTAGGGTAAGGGTCAGGGTCAGGGTTAAGGTCATGGTTAGGTTCAAGGTCAGGGTCAGGTTTAGGTTCAGGGTCAGGGTCAGGGTCAGATTTAGTATCAGTGTCAGGCTTACGGTCAGGGTCAGTGTCAGGGTCATGGTTAGGGTCAGGGTCAGGGTGAGGGTCACTGTCAGGGTCAGGGTCAGGGTCAGGGTCAGGTTTAGGGTCTGTTTCAGGGTCAGGGTTAGGGTTAGGGTCTAGTTCAGTGTCAGGATCAGGGTGACGGTCAGGTTCAGGGTCAGGGTCAGTGTCAGGGTGAGGGTTAGGGTCACGGTCAGGGTTAGGGTCTGGTTCAGGGTCAGGGTCGGGGTAAGGTTCAGGGTCATGGTCAGGTTCAGGGTTAGGGTGAGGTTGAGGGTCAGGGTCAGTATTAATGTCAGGGTCAGAATCAGTGTGAGGGTCAGGGTTAAGGTCAGGGTTAGGGTCCGGTGTCAGGGTCATGTTTAGGGTCAGGGTCAGTGTCAGGTTCAGGGTTAAGGACAGGGTCAGTGTTAGGGTCAGGGTCAGGGTAAGGGTAAAAATCAGGGTCAGGGTCAGGATTAAGTTCAGGGTCAGGTTTAGGATCAGGGTCATGGTCAGGTTCAGGGTCAGGGTGAGGGTCACTGTCAGGGTCAGGGTCAGGGTTAAGGTCGGGTTCAGTGTCAGGGTCAGGGTCAGGTTTAGGGTCAAGGCCAGGGTCAGGGTTAAGGTCAGGGTCAGGGTGAGTGTCAGGGTTAGGGGCAGGGTCAGGGTCAGGGTAAATGTTAAGGTCAGGGTCAGATTTAGTGTCAGGGTCAGGTTTAGGGTCAGGGTCAGGGTCAGGGTTAGCGTCAGGTTCAGGTTTAGGGTCAGGGTCAGGGTCAAAATCAGTGTCAGGGTCAGGATTAAGTTCAGGGTCAGGGTTAGGGTCAGGGTCAGGGTCAGGTAAAGGTCATGGTTAGGGTCAAGGTCAGGGTCAGGTTTAGGTTCAGGTTCAGGGTCAGGGTCAGATTTAGTGTCAGGGTCAGGGTTACAGTCAGGGTCAGGGTCAGGTTTAGGGTCAAGGTCATGGTCAGGTTTAGGGTCAGGGTCATGGTTAGGGTCAGGGTCAGGGTGAGGGTCACTGTCAGAGTCAGGGTCAGAGTTAGGGTCGGGTTCAGGGTTAGGGTCACGGTCAGTTTCAAGGTCAGGGTCAGGGTCAGTGTCAGGGTCAGGGTAAGGGTCAGGGTCAGGTTTAGAATCAGTGTGAGGGTCAGGGTCAGGGTCAGGATCAGGTTCAGGTTTAGGGTCAGGGTCCGAGTGAGGGTGAGGGTCAGGGTTAAGGTCAGGGTCAGGGTAAGGGTCAGAGTCAGGGGCAGTGTGAGGGTCAGGGTTAAGGTCAGTGTTAGGGTCAGGCTCAGGGTCAGGTTTAGGGTCAGGGTCAGGGTAAGGTTCAGGGTCATGTTTAGAGTCAGGGTGAGGGTCAGGGTGAGGGTCAGGGTTAGGGGCAGGGTTAGGGTCAGGGTCAGGGTAAGGGTCAGGGCCAGTGTTAAGGTCAGTGTCAGGGTCAGGGTCAGGGTCAAATCAGGGTCAGGGTCAGGGTCACGGTCAGGGTCAGGGTTAGGGTCAGGGTCAGGGTAAAGTTCAGGGTCACGGTTAGGGTCAGGGTCAGGGTCAGGGTTAGGGTCAGGGTCAGGGTTAGGGTCAGGGTTATGGTGTGGGTCAGTTTTAGGGTCGGGGCAGGCTAAGGTTTAGGGTCAGGTTCAGGGTCAGTTTCAGGGTCAGGGTTAGGGTTAGTGTCAGGTTCAGTGTCAGGATCAGGGTTAGGTTCAGGTTCAGGGTCAGGTTCAGGGTCAGGGTTAGGGTTAGTGTCAGGTTCAGTGTCAGGATCAGGGTTAGGTTCAGGTTCAGGGTCAGGTTCAGGGTCAGGGTTAGGGTCAGGGTCAGGGTCAGTGTTAAGGTCAGGGTCAGGTTTAGGGTCAGGGTCAGCGTCAGGGTTAGGGAAAGGGTCAAGGTCAGGGTAAATATTAAGGTCAGGGTCAGGGTGAGGGTCAGGTTATGGGTCAGGATCAGCGTCAGGGTCAGTGTTAAGGACAGGGTCAGTGTTAGGGTAAGGGTCCAGGTGAGGGTTAGGGTCAGGGTTAGGGTCAGGGTTAAGGTCAGGGTCAGGGTCAGGTTCAGGTTTAGGGTGAGGGTCAGGGTTAGGGTCAGGGTCAGGGTCAGGGTCAGGGTCAGGGTTAGGCTCATGGTCATGGTCAGGTTCAGGTTTAGGGTGAGAGTGAGCGGCAGGGTCAGGGTTAAGGTCAGGGTTAGGGTAAGGGTCAGGGTCAGGGTCAGTGTGAGTGTCAGGGTTAAGGTCAGGGTTAGGGTCAGGGTCAGGGTGAGGTCTAGGGTCAGGTTCAGGGTCAGGGTCAGGGTCAGTGTGAGGGTCAGGGTTAAGGTCAGGGTCTGGGTCAGGGTCAGGGTCAGGGTTAAGTTCAGGGTCAGGGTTAAGGTCAGGGTCAGGGTCAGGGTTAGGGTCATGGTCATGGTCAGGGTTAGGGTTAGGGTGAGGGTGAGGGTCAGGGTCAGGGTCAGGGTTAGGGTCAGGGTCATGGTTAGGGTCAGGGTCAGGGTGAGGGTCAGTGTCAGGGTCAGGGTCAGGTTTAGGGTCAGGGTCATGGTCAGGTTTAGGGTCAGGGTCAGGTTCAGGGTCAGGGTCAGGTTCTGGGTCAGGGTCAGGTTTAGGGTCAGGGTCAGGGTCAGGGTTAGTGTCAGGGTCAGGGTCAGAGTCAGGGTCAGGTTTAGTGTCAGGGTCAGGTTCAGGGTCAGGGTCAGGTTTAGGGTCAGGGTCAGTGTCAGGGTTATGGTCAGGGTTAGGGTTAGGTTCAGGTTTATGGTCATGGTCACGGTTAAGGTCAGGGTTAGTGTTAAGCTCAGGGTCAGGTTTAGGGTCAGGGTAAGGATCAAAATCAGTGTCAGGGTCACGATTAAGTTCAGGGTTAGGGTTAGGTTCAGGGTCAGGGTCAGGGTTAGTGTCAGGGTCAGGGTCAGGGTCAGGGTCAGGGTCAGGGTTAGGGTCATTCTTAGGGTCAAGGTCAGGGTCAGGTTTAGGTTCAGGGTCTGGGTCAGGGTCAGATTTAGTGTCAGGGTCTGGGTTACGGTCAGGGTGAGAGTCCGGGTTAGGGTTAGGGCCAAGGTCAGGGTCAGGTTTATGGTCAGGGTCATGGTTAGGGTCACGGTCAGGGTGAGGGTCAGTGTCAGGGTCAGGGTCAGTGTTAGGTTCAGGGTCAGGGTCAGGGTTAGGTTCAGGTTCAGGGTCAGGGTCAGGGTTCGTGTCAAGGTCAGGGTCAGGGTGAGGGTCAGGGTCAGGGTCAGGTTTAGGGTCAGGGCCAGGGTCTTGTTTAGGGTCAGGGTTAGGGTCACGGTCAGGGTTAGGTTTAGTGTCAGGGTCTGGTTTAGGGTTAAGATCAGGGTCATGGTCAGGGTTAAGGTCAGTTTCAGGTTTAGGGTCAGGTTGAGGTTTAGATTAAGGGTCACGGTGAGGGTCAGTGTTAGGGGCAGTGTCAGTGTCAGGGTAAATGTTAAGGTCAGGGTCAGGGTTAGGGTCAGGGTTAGGGTCAGGGTAAGGGTGAGGGTCAGGTTTAGGGTCAGGATCAGGGTCAGGGTCAGGGTTACGTTCAGGGTCAGGTTTAGGGTCAGGGTCAGGGTGAGGGTCAGGGGCAGGGGCAGGGTTAGGGTCAGGGTCAGGGTTAGGGTTAAGGTCAGGGTCAGGGTCAGTGTCAGGTTTAGGGTGAGTGTCAGGGTTAGGGTAAGGGTCAGGTTTAGGGTCAGGTTTAGGGTCAGGGTCAGGGTTAAGGTCAGGGTCAGGGTTAGTGTCAGTGTTAAGGTCAGGGTCAGGGTTAGAGTCAGGTTCAGGGTCAGGGTCGGGGTGAGGGTCAGGGTCAGGGTGAGAGTCAGAGTCAGGGTCAAAATCAGGGTCAGGTTCAGGGTTAAGTTCAGGGTCAGGTTTAGGGTCAGGTTCAGGGTCAGGGTCACGGTCAGGGTCACGGTCCGGGTCAGGGTCAGGGTCAGGGTCAGTGTTCGTGTCAAGGTCAGGGTCAGGGTCAGCGTCAGTTTTAGGGTCAGGGTCAGGGTTAGGGTCAAGGTCAGGGTCAGGTTTAGGGTTAGGGTCAGGGTGAGAGTAAGGGTCAGGGTCAGGCTTAGGGTCAGGGTCAGGGTCAGGTTTAGGGTCAGGGTCAGGGTGAGGGTTAGGGTCAGGGTGAGGGTCAGGGTGAGATTAAGGATCAGGGTCAGGCCTAGGGTCAGTGGCAGGGTCAGGTTTAGGGTCAGGGTCAGGGTCAGGGTCAGGGTCAGGTTTAGGGTCAGGCTCAGGGTCAGGGTTAGGGTCAGGGTCAGAGTAAGGGTCAGTGTAAAGGTCATGGTCAGAGTTAGGGTCAGGTTCAGTTTCAGGTTTAGGGTCAGGGTCAGGGTTATGGTGAGGTTTAGGTTCAGGGTCAGGGTTAAGGTCAGGGTCAGTGTGAGGTTCAGGGTTAAGGTCAGGGTTAGGGTCAGGGTCAATGTCAGGTTTAGGTTCATGGCCAGGGTGAGGGTCAGGGTCAGGGTGAGGGTCAGGTTTAGGGTCAGGATCAGGGTCAGGGTCAGGGTTAATGTCAGGGTCAGGGTTAGGGTCAGGGTCCGGGTGAGTGTCAGGGTCAGGGTCAGTGTCAAAATCAGGGTAAGGGTCAGTGTTAAGCTCAGGGTCAGGGTTAGGGTCAGGGTCAGGGTCAGGGTCAGGGTCAAGGTCAGATTTAGTGTCAGGGTCAGGGGTAGTGTCAAGGTCATGTTCAGGTTTAACGTCAGGTTCAGGTTTAACGTCAGGTTCATGGTTAGGGTCTGGATTAGGGTTAGGGTTAGGTTTAGTGTTAAGGGTTAGGGTTAGGTTTAGGGTTAGGGTTAGGGTTAGGTTTAGGGTTTAGGGTTAGGGTTAGGGTTTGTGTTAGGGTTAGTGTTAGGGTTAGGGTTAGGGTTTGGGTTAGGGTTAGGGTTAGGGTTAAGGTTAGGGGTTAGGGTTAGGGTTAGGGTTTGGGTTAGGTGTTATGGTTAGGGTTAGGGTTGGGGTTAGGTTTAGGGTTACGTTTAGGTTTAGGTTTAGGTTTAGGGTTAGTGTTAGGGTTAGGGTTAGGGTTAGGGTTAGGGGTTAGGGTTAGGGTTAGGGTTAGGAGTAGGGTTATTAGGGTTAGTGTTAGAGTTAGTGTTAGGGTTAGTTTAGGGTTAGGGTTAGGGTTAGGGTTAGGGTTAGGGTTAGGGTTAGGGTTAGGGTTAGGGTTAGGGTTAGGGTTAGGGTTAGGGTTTGGGTCAGGTTCAGGGTTAGGGTTAGATCCACCATTAGCGTTAGGATTAGCGTTAGGGTTATGGTGCGCCACGCGGCCGCCATTAGGGTTAGGGGTTGGGGTTTAGGGTTTGGGGTTTTGGGGTTTGGATTTAGGGGTTAGATTTAGGGTTAGGGTTGGCTTGGGCTTAGGTTTTGATTTAGGTAGTCCAGAAACCCAGGACTGCTTTAATTTACTCCCCTGAATGGGAAATTGTTAGGCAGGCAGGCTGGTTAGGGCCAGCTCAGCGCACGCTGCCCTCACTGGGTGCCGGTGGTGAAGCCGCCCCCTTGCTCCTGCTCTCCGGTGGTTGCCGGAGTTTTTCCGGTAGCCACTGCAGGATGTTCATTCTTCTGAGAAAGTAAGTACAAAAGTAGTAATGATAAAAAAAAAATTAAAAAGCAGGCCCAACCATAGCAGAAGTGTTATATAATAATAAAATATCCTGTGGTTAGACTTCACTGCAAAGCCAAGGACTGCCCTGGTGCCCCCGAGCAGAGCTAAGGCAGGACAAAGCAGAGGTTTCCTCGCTCCGAGGCAGCAGGAATGGTGTGTCTGCAATACAAGGTGCTCTGCTACAGCTCCTGGTGCTGTACATATGGCTTCTGGCAGGGAAAAGAAAGAAATCAAGCCTCTGCTATTTAATCTTCAATCTCAAGCATGGTTTGGAGAAAATTGTCTGAGCGAATTGTCACAAAGGGCTGATGATGGCTAAATTACAGTGAGGGGTCCGGTGCTGCTTGAAGAGCACAGAGGGAGGCGGTGGCAGGAGCCCTCCTCTGTCCTGCTGGCGCTGGGTGAGGAGGGGCAGAGGCTCAGCAGCACAACCGGCTGTGAGCCCCCCAAGAGGAGGCAGGCACAGCCATCATCGATAGCAAACCCCGGGCTGTGCACCCCAGGAGCTCTGGATGTGATGGGTTGTCGTGGTTTAACCCGTCCGGCAGCTAAACACCACACAGCCGTTCACTCACCCTCCCCCCTCCCTCTCTGGAACAGGGGTGAGAAACAGAAAGTGAAGCCCGTGAGTTGAGATAAAGACAGTTTAATAAGACAGGAAAATAATGATAACAATAATGATAATAACAATAATAATAACAATGATGACAATAATAGTACTACTAATAATGTGTACAAACAAGTGATGCACAATGCAATTGCTCACCACCTGCTGACCGATGCCCAGCCTAACCCCGAGCAGTCTGGCCCCCCTCCCCCGGCTAGCCACCCCTATATATCGTTCAGCATGACCCCAGATGGGATGGAATACCCCTTTGGCTAGTTTGGGCCACCTGTCCTGGGTCTGCCCCCTCCCAGCTCTTGCTGCACCCCCAGCCTGCCCGCTGGCAGGACAGAGCAACAAGCTGAGACATCCTTGGCTTAGTATAAGCACTGCTCTGCAACAATTAAACCGTCGGGGTGTTATCAGCACTCTTCTCATCCTAAGCCAAAACATAGCATTCTACCAGCTACTAGGAAGAAAATTAACTCTGTTCTAACTGAAACCAGGACATGGGTGAAGCCAACAACAGCCTGGTACCTAACCTGGAAAATTGCCTCAGCTGAACTACCTGAAGGGTGAGCTTCGCTATGTAACATCTTCGATCAGAAAAAAGGATGCATGTGCATACACAGACCCCAAAGCCTTCCTAAAGAGCTTCACTTTGCTTTTGGCTTTCTTTTACACGGTGGCATGAATGAGAAATACGGCTCCTCGACTCACTGTAGCTGCCCTGAGGTAGCACTGATGCAAAACCAGGAGGATGAAAATGCAAAAAGTCCTTTTCCCTGAAAAATGAGAGCATGGGATTTTAGATATTATATATAATATGTAAATATATATTGTAAATGTATCTACACTATTTGAAATTCAATGATTTTAAATTAAAATTGCATTGATGGCACTGAATATTATGGCCTAACCTGCACTGCAATAATATAATAGACAGAAACAAGCCCCTACGAATTTGATAAGAAGTCAAGCTACTGAAGTGACTGAAGTATTTGCTGAGCCAGTTACAGACAGAGACGTTTCTCCTCTGCACATGCAGAAAGATGTCTCTTCCTTCGGTTCACTAAACATGGAGAAAACAATCAGGGACTGAACCCAAAGAGATAAGAGGCTATTTTACTTTTCCCAGTATAAGCCCTCATAAGGGTTTGGTGACTGGAAAGGCAGGCTGGTCTGCTGGCAAGAACATTCCCTGTTCAGAACATCCATGTCAAATGCAGAATAACTTTTGGTAATTGCACTCTTCTCCCTACACTGTATATCCATCATATATAGGATTTTATTGGGATTTAAATCAGCAGATACTAACTAATGTATGTTTCTTACTTGGCTTGCGCACCTTGGCACAGATGAGCATTAAAATTAGTCACGTAGTAGAGGTGTCAGTCCTCAATTTGGAACATAAAATGAAAAGCGTTAAGTAACTTCAGACTTAATGTGCAGATTCTGAAATAAATATGGTAATGGCATATCCTGAGCATAAGTGAAAGGAGAGCACTAGGCACCAGTGAATCCCTACCATTTGTTCCTTAGGAAAATAATTAAAAAGTACAAATAAAGAACAAGCTTAATTTAAATAATCAATTTTGTGTTTCCTGCTAGCTGATTTAAGTCATGATGGAAATTGTTGATTAAAGTCCCTCATTTAAATCACCGCCCCTTAACGAGTGTGCAAGCCTCAAGCCTGTGAACGTGTGCCTGTAAGAGTAATAGAAGACCCTTCAGGGAAGAAACAGCTTTCACTAGACTACTTCCAGGGCTGAAAGACCGTCCATCCCTTGCAAAAAGAAAAATAAATCTTACTAAGCTAAGCAATTTTTCTCCCTTTAGCTCTTAACACTGTAGAAATAGTAGGAACAGGACAATAATTCACAGGCCATTCCCAGCCATATTACCTAAGTGCGACTGAACTCGCGATGCGTTTCACTAACTGCTGGAAAGGAAGATGAAGTATGGACGGAATAATTTAAAAGACTGCTTTGAGTTCCCTAAACATTGCAGATGAATGTCCTGCCCAGCTATTCATCTTAGAAGCGCTCAGCCTTTCAAGAACTGCGAGCAGTTGCCCGGGGGTGTTTCTGCCCTCAGTGAAGGCATGGCCTGATGCCACTTCTGCCCTCACGGTCCAGCCAATCACGGCGCAGCTTCCCTCTGGGAAGGCAACCCTGAGGTTGCCCCCATGTTGCTTTAAAAAAAAAAAAAAAAAAAAAAAAAAAAAAAAAAAAAAAAAGGTCTGGGTATTCTTAGTCCTCTCTCATCAAGTATAGCTGTGAGAAAAATCTCAAATGCTTTTCTTCAGACAGGACCTTCTGTGAAGCTATCTTATTCGCGATTGCAGTGGCAGGCATCCTGCCAATTAGGAGTGCATTATAGTTAACAAAGCCCAACCTTTTATTCCCTATTCCCCTACACCCAATCACCTCCCGTTTCCTCATTGGCCAAGTACTACAGGTTCACAAGCTATTCGACGTTCCTCTATACCGTATACATACAGATTTACTTTTTGATCTTTGTTAGCGTTCCCACACTGCTCATCCTGTTTTTCCTTAAGCTTCTGCCTTATTTTGGAACATTGAGGCCTCCTCCTGTCCACTCAGCCACGTAGCACTTCTCCTTACTATGCCTACACAACTGCCTTGGAATACAGAAAATTAGTTCTCTACTGCAAAAACACAACTTAGTTTCCCACAATTCCTCCCTCTTCTTTCCTTACTCCTACTGTTGTTTTTGCACCTCTTCACATACTGCACTCTTGAGTTTTTCCAACATTAAGGTGCAATATTCTTCTTCCAATGTCACGGGGGATGGTAGGTATACAATGCCATTATCATTACAAGACCAGCAAATAGCTGTTTGAGCCACTTCTAGTCAGTTAACCACAAAGTTAATTTCTCCCAGATGTTTCTAAGTGCCCAGGAATTGTCATCTCCCTCCCTCCTCCTCCCCCCAATACATTTTTCCCCCCAAATATCAATCAAATTCGTCCCATTTGATCTACATGTATACAGCAACTAGCATTAATAACAGTGCACAGTCCTCCTTATGAGGTTATTAACGAATCTAATACCATTTGATTCTACAGTACTATTTTTGCAAACTTAACAAACTTACTTTCTAGTTCTTCAATTATAGCAGAGATATTTAAAATAGCTTTTTCTAAGTCACCCACCCCTAACCAAGGTAAAAACCACCTTGCAAAGCTGAGAAATACTAGAGAATTTTACCAGAGAATTATCTGGAGGCCGCTTAATCCTGCGTGTGGTCTCAAGGGGGCTTTGGCTCTGTGGGTCTTCAATAATAGTTACATCTGGAATTATTGCCTTCAGGGGTGCCAGCTCCCTTCCATCCCAGGGGCAACACCTTCCTGGCTTTATTGCCACATAGCCAGTACCGCCCCTTGCCATTTGGGACAGGCCGTCCAGTTACAGGACTCTCATGTTGCATCTGGTGTGCACTACATATATTAGCGTTCCTGTGGCTACCGCATTCGGTACAGTATGGATTATTCCCTGTATGGTCAGTTCCACACCCAGGGTCAGTACTACTGCCCCCCAAGTTTCTATCAATGTTGTTTAAAAGGCACCTTCGATAAAATGGTATGTTGTAGCCAGGATTATGTGCAGGGAGCTCAACTTCAAAATCTATTCCTTCCCAGGACTGAGTGTGATCTGTCATTTTTAGAAATCTAGAGTATCCAGACACAGTTGCTGCTGGAAATAGCAATCAGGGAAAAGGCCTTTTCAAGTCTTTCTAGACATGTGGGTGCAAATCCAGCAATTATTTTGAGACAGAACCCGAGAGATGGTCTGGATTCACTGGAAATGCTGACTTTTCCTCTCTATCCTACCACTAATCCATTCAGAGTAGGTATTACTAAGATAAACTTAAAATACATCAATTCTCTTTCCCTATATATATATATATATATGCACACCCCTATAATAATTAAGAAATAATAATTAAGCACAACACTAAAAATCACAAACTAATAAGGATTCTTCTCGTGGGAACTAAGTGCCGGGGGGGGCATTTAGTTCTTTCTCCCACTTCCAGGGGGTGTTCCCTGTAAACACTCCAATTCCGTGCAATTCAATTCCAAAGGTCAAGTGACCTCAGTCCCCGAGCCACTCCCAGCCTGGAAGCCGAGCGGCGAGGCGGAACTACATTTCCCAGCATGCCGTGGAAGCCAGCGTGGCCGACTGCCAGCCTGAGGACCACAATTCCCAGCGTGCTGCGGGGCAAGGCACTCCCAGCCGCCCGCTGCCGCGGACACCCCAGAGCCAGCCCGGCAGCCCCATCGCGCGGTCCCCGCCACCCCTGCCTGGGCTTGCCTTGCCCCGGCCTCCCCAACGCCCTCCCCTGCCCTGGGGGTCCAGCCGGTAACCCCCAGTCCCCCCACACGCTTGCGCCACCACAAGCAGCCCCGGCCACGCTCACCCACTGCTGCGCTCCGCCTGCACAGAGCAACCCTCCCCCCAGGCCAGGGAGCAAAGACAGCACAGGCCTGCCCCCCTGGTCCCGCAATAGGCAGCCCCCCACCCCACCCGGCAGGGCTGCCCCCGCACTCTGAGGGGCCAGCTGCCGACAGACATGGGGACAACCCTTCCCCCAGCCCCTACCCCTCCACACCCACCCAGCTGCGGAACCTAGACCCATGGACACACAGCGACTCCCCTTCCCCTGGCAGGCAATGCATCAAGCAGCGTCCTTCTGCCTGTCCATCCGTCCCTGCTTGGGAAATGGATGCTGGCAGTGGGCTTCTCACTATCACTGCTGCTTTGGGTAGTTGTGGAGTAATCGCCTTAACCATTTCCTCATTAAAGGAAACAGTTTACCCGACCAAAGATAGAACAAACGGTGGGGATTCTCCCCTCTGAAGACAGGCCAAGAGAGCTGGAGTTGTTCACCATGGAGAAGAAAAAGCTCCAGGGAGAGCCGATTGCCGCCTTTCAGTGCCTAAAGGCAGCTTATACAAAAAGTTGGAGAGCAACTTTTTGCTCAGACAGATAATGACAGGGCAAGGGAGTTTTTAAACTAAAAGAGGGGAGTTAGATTAGATGTTACAAGAACAGGGGAAAGGATAGAGGAAGACAGACACAGAGAAGGGCAGAGGAATCAAAAAAGATCGAGACGAGTGGGACAGAGGAAGAAGTAACAGCGGTAGCTGGACAGAAGAATCGCAGGGAATGCTACTGCAGGCCTACAAACCTGGGTGCAGTGCTTTTGTCATTGATGGGCAGTACCAGTTGTGGTTGCAATGCTGTGCAGGTTCAGCGCAAGCAGTTGTCACAAAGTCTCAGGAGAGCATCAAAGCACAAGAGGAGTGTGGGGCACAATGGGTTTCTCAGGGTTCCAGAGTAGAGTGCAATGGTCCGAAATGGGTGAGTGGGGGTAACATGGCTACCCAGCAGACACCCAGATGCCCAGACAAACCCTGCGTGCCACAGCTCCTCAGCTCCTGAGGACCACACACATGCCAGCAGTCAACAAAGCGTGCAGAGGCAAGTTAGCAGCAAGAAATGGATGCACAGGAGAGGATGTCCCTGTGCAGCCTGCACCCATCCCTCTCCCTGCCCTGCCAGCATTTGCAGCGTGGCACCATTCCACTCCCTCCCCACCCACCTTGACACTCCAACCACCTTAACCTATGGAGGGCTGCACTGAGCCCCCAGCTGCAAGCATGCACATGTGAGTTCACTTCCTCCAGTACGCAAAAGGAAGCATTTATTCAGGGCTTATTTTAAACTTCAAAGTAGAGGGATTACATTTCATATAAAACCCACGAAAAATAAATGTCTGGTAGACATAGGTAACAATATTCATACTGTACACAGTTGCGCTATTTATCTACAGTTGTCAAAAATACAGAGAATTTAGATAAAAAAGGTTGCTTGGTCAAAACATTAATGAAATATGCATTCCAAATGCATAGGAATCATGCATAAGAATCGCAGAGCGATCAAACAAAGACAGTAAGTGTCTTAAAGCTTTAGAGCTTTCAAGAGCTGCCATGATCACACGACCAAAGAAAAGCTACCAAGTTTGTTCACCAAGACAGATATTCAAAGTAAAGACAGGGAAAAAAACTTACACTCTACCACCAGGCATCTTTGCTGGCGGGGAGCAAGGGGAGGAAAAGAATGCAGCAGATGTTTAAACTTCTCCTTATGGTATCTGTACGTTTTGAAGAAACCCCTCTGGCAAAACCAAGGTCAGTTCGCAGATACTATCTAAGGAAACAGCAACAGACAGCAACAAATAATGTGTGTCATGGATAGGATCACTTCATATTCATTGTACTGCACAGTGACAAAGAACAATGCTCCTGGAGATGAAAAACAAATCTCTCCCTGCAGGAAGCACCCTGAAGCCCGAACATCTTCAATAAACATTTTACCCCTGCATTTTCTCACAATGTTCTCAGTTGGTATTTCCCTGAGGGAGAAGTAGGCTCTCATGAGGACACTTCATGCTCCCATGCTCTGAGAAGACAGAAACAACATGATTGTCTCCTCTCAGTACCCGCTTTGTAGTGAAGAGTCCTTCAATTCCCACTGGTCCTCGTGCATGGATACAAAAAGTACTAATACCAACTTCAGCACTGTAGAAAACACACAAGGTAAAGGTAGTTGATCCTTGGAAGATATTCAACTTTGTACTATATAGCTCTACATCTTTATGCAGAAGCAGCCATTCAGCATGACCTCCCTTCCTTCGCTCCTCCCCAAGTGTCAGAAGTGATTTTTATCTGTTCTGATTAGAGGAAATTAACTATTATAAATTGCAGTGTTTATACTTCTGTCTGTTACAGCTTCACTTTTAGAGAGAAAAGTGAGCCAGAAAGGTACACGTCTTACATATAGCATGCATTCATTTGAGGGTTTACCCTTTGAACCATAAGAACTAAATTAGTCAAGATCACAATCTCATGTCCTTTTTTCCTCCCTCTTCTTAAAGAGACCCCTGCATGATCTTATAAAACCCTAATTACAATTTTCTAGCACTGCGTGTTCGAGCCTGCTACAGAGATTTCTAGTAGTTTCTCCCTCAGGAATTAATGTTTCCCTTGTCTTCTGCAATTCCTAGTACGTGCACCTGTTTACTTAGGTAACTGATACTCAGTTTTGTTCCAGTCTTTCCTTCCTCCCACACTGCCGAGCGAGCAAACGGCTTTGTGATGCTTAGCTGCCTGCACACCACAGGCACTTACCGAGTCCAAATCTATATCCATCAGAGAATCGGATACTGGCATTCCAGAAAACACAAGCACTGTCCACGTGCTGGAGGAAGAACTCCGCTGTTTTCTCTGAAAAAGAGGCAGAGCAGAAAATAGGATACAGTACTTACAGCATGATCATGCAGGCCAATAGCCACAGCCTCATACCCTGAACATATACAATAGCAGAACTTTCACCTGCAACATTATCAGACAGCATTTAACAGCCTGGATCAAAACATGTTCATGCACACTTTCTTCAGAGTACATTTAGCACATAGACACAGCTGTAAATATTACAAAGAGCTTGCAAAGACAAGAAGAAAGTGAAAAGATGTCTAATTCTTACTACAGTCTAGACCTTGCAAACAGGGATAGTCGTATGACCGGGGAGAAGTGACAGCAGCCCCAAGCTACAGAAGCTCACAGCATCAAAGGAGCAAGAAACTGGGAACTGAGATACACGCAGCTTTTACGCTACAGATGTGGAACTGGGAAATAAAGGACTGGGAGAGATGGGGAAAAACGCTTGTGGTCCTTGTTTGCAGGACTTAAAAGTGACATGGGAAAACAAAGTGTATATAGTCTGATCTTTCCCACAACCCATATTCCCTCTATAGAAGTTCACCTCTTCCTCCTTCTGAGGCTTAAAGACATCTCCAGGATTCAGGAGACGTCTCTGCAAAACTGTCTGATGTGGTAAGTCTGCACAACACAAGAACACAAAGCAGTCTGCCTGACAAGAGCATGCGTTGACTTGCTGTTGGCCAGTTGCTCAAACACAGGCCTTCACCTCCTGGAATAAGGGCACACAACATGTTTTCCTTCAATTAAACACAACTATAGATAGATGTATCTCCTAGGGTTCCGGTTGATTATGCTTACTATGGAACCAAGATAAAAGAAACTACTGCAATGCAAGTAGTTATACTAATAACAAGATCCCACAGTGAAACCAAAGCAGAAGCTTAAGGGAACAGATTGGTCACAAACCATTCTCTGTGACAGTAACATCCGTGTGAGAACTTCCGTACTTGTGGATATGTTCAACAGCTTCTTGTACACTGTCCACAACCTCAATGCAGCACTCCAGATCCCCATATTCAGCGTGGAGAGATTTCACTTCTGAAGGGCTGAACGTCGAGTAAGCGGCAAACTTTGGGCCAGCATGAATCTTCACCTGCAATACCAAAAGTATTTTGTGCTGTAGATTTTACCAATGCTTAACTAACAGGTGAAAAGTGCAGCTTGTTGTTCTGGGTATAGCTAGGACGGAGTTTATTTCTTTCATAGCAGTCCCTATACTGCCACCTTTTGGATTTGTGCCTTAAACAAACTACTGCTTTGGCCGTTGCTAAACAGTGCTCACACAGTTTCAAGGCTTTCTCTTTTTCCCCCACAGTGAGAAGGCCGAAGGTCTACTAAAAGTTAGGAGAGGACATAACCACAACTGATTCAAATTTAACCAAAGGGATAGTCTATGCCATTAAAAAATATAGCCTCAGTTTTCAGAGACAGCAGATCGGTGAACTAGCAATAAGGCACAATAGCTGAAATACTACGTTGGCTATCTATCATGACATGCTCCTAGTTCAGGGTTCATTTTAAATTATTTAAAGCAATTACGTCATTTCAAGAAAGACATCTGGTTAGGAAACAGTACAACACTAGTAGCGGGAAAACAGCTATGCACTGCACCTAGCCCTCGTACCTATGTTTTTAGAAAGTATGTGGTCTGTAAACAGTTGTAGCAAGCAACTTATTTCCGGGTTTGCACGTCTCCCCTGCAGAAGACTTTACCCTTTTGTTTTGTAAACTGACACCAGCCCTCTCCAAAGCATATGTTTCAGACACAAAAGAGTTACTGGGCCCAAAGCAAGGCAAGGACTCACAGTTATTCTACGATCCTGATAAAGAAGATCTAATGCACCATCAATCTCTCAGTTTGATCGTAGCAGCTAAGACACCTAAACAACGAGAGGGAGGAGTGGAGGGGCAGGTGCTGATCTGTTCTCTCAGGTGACAGCGACAGGACCTGAGGGAATGGCATAGAGCTGTGACAGGGGAGGGTCAGGCTGAATGTTAGCGAAAGGTACTGCACCAAGAGGTGGATGGGCGCTGGAACAGGCTCCCGGGACAGCGGTCACAGCACTGAGCCTGCTGGAGTTCAAGGAGTGTTTGGGCAACGCTCCAAGATGTACGGTCTGATTTCTGGGTGGTCCTGTGTGGAGGAAGGGGTTGAACTTTGTAATCCTCATGGGTCCCTTGCAACTCAGGGTAATCTATGATACTTCAGACTTGCTGATTAGAATCCCTACCTTTGAAGGCTTTCAGGAAAGGTGCCTGTAAGATGGCATTTTCTTCTGCAACATTTTGTCGATAATGAAACCCTGACCAGTATTTGCGTGTTTCCTGTTCTCAAGTCAGATTAGACAACAGTAACATCAAGTCCTCCCCACTGTATCACTGTATTAAGAGGTGGGAGCTGGTGGGTGCTCGTCAAGTCCAGCTGTCCTCACACAAAATCCATAAATTTACCCTCCTCCCCCCCCCCCCCAAAAAAAAAAAAAAGACAAAAAAAAAACACAAACAAGTGAGGACTTGCTCCTAATTAGCTATCTGGGCCAGCTTCTCTTAATAGGACTTCTTTAATGTCATCAAAACATGACGTGTCTATTTCACCATGTCTTCCTGCATGAATCACTGCTTGTATATGCTATTTGCCAAGTGCAAATACTATCTGAAAAATCCGTGTTTTAAGTGTAATTTAAAATACTTCACAAATATTTCTCTCCTGATGCATCTCTGCTACAAAACATTACGCATATCAAAGCAATTACATAGGATAGTGGCCTTTCACTCTTCCTGTGGAACAGTGGGAGGGGAAATAACGGGTGGGAAAACAGGTGGGACTAAAGGCACGTGAGGCAAAATGTTTAAAAAATGTGGATGAAGCAGATTTGAGAAGGAGAAACATAAAATGGGAAATGACTGAGGTAAGAAGGTAAGTTAATAGATTTAATAAGAATGGTTGTTGGGTCCGAGAGGTTGCCAGCCACTAAGTCAGAATTAAGAATAGTAGAGGAAGGGTTGTGGATATGCTCTTCCAAGGCAGAGAATGATTTTTTGCCACGTGAAAGGAAGTAGTAGTATCCCAGCAATGGCATGCAGCCACCCCGAAGAAGCTGCTTTCAGACCGTTTCCACGGAAAAGCTTGGGTTTGCATGGGGAAGCCGAGAAAGCTCTCCAGAAGCTCATTTAGGTGTACAAAGAGACATGTGGGTAACGTTAAGTGTTATGTTATCATACAACTACATAGGGCTATGTCAGCAAGACCAAAGGCTCCCAAAATGGAAAAAAAAAAAAAAGGTAAATAAAACAAAACAGAAACCAATGCAAGTATACATGACTAACCTGTTCTACTCTCAACATGTCCATGATCTGATCAAACAACAGGGTTCTCAGCAAATCACGATGAATTCAGAGTGTTTCCAGAGCATGAAATGCAGCAGGATATTCACACTGAGTCTCTGACTGAGGTTTAAGACTAAATAATTGGTTACATAACATTTATGACAAAGAATTTGAAGAGCATGTGAATTATTATTACGTCCGGTTGTTATTATAACCATACCACACACATTCCAAATGTGAAGTTCAGTTACACTCATGGTATCCAAGTCACCCTCTCACAGCTTACTTATTCACGTGGCCTTCTCAATGCTGGCATCTGTGTCCACGTACACATGAGAGATCCCTTCACTGCGTCCCATCACTACAATTCCCTTAGCAGCTTTCTGGATATTCCTGACTAGCTGGGATGAACCACGCAGAATGATTAGATCTATCAGCTTCTCCAAATGGCAGAGATCTTCTGCTTCCTCTCTTGTAATCACCTGTGAGAGCTGTGACACAGTCACAGTGAAACTCAGTCACAGTCTGAGTGAAACTCAGAGCCACGCTTCCTACTGCTGTTTTCCCCGTCTCCTCCTAATACACATCGGAGATGTTATTGGTTACCTATTAATCATATTTAAATTGCATGATGATTTATTAATAAATTTAATTTAATGATGCAATTTCTGAAAGCAAACACTGAAGTATCACGTTTTCCTGCATTTAAGGCAGCAGAGCCGTGTAGCATTTCAGCTCCATTGAACAGCACGTCAGAAACGCATTTTCACTTTATTTTTAATGAACTGTCTCAATAAACAAATGCAGTGAC